>JAOTRI020108086.1:0-13326 GCA_028564885.2 Zoanthus sanctaehelenae | reverse complement strand
CACATATCCAAACCATGGTCACGGTTATGATTTCTTTTGTTTTAACTTGATGAATTATTAATGAGTTTGAGAAAGTTTCATGAACATTACATTAACATAATTGATATAGTAGACAGACAGGTCACAATATTTCACAGAAACAATAGTTTCTGGTTATACAGGTCAGTTTTGTGCTACTAAGACAAAAGAACCGAAAAATGGTTTCTAATAGTGATATTTGTTAACACATGAAGATTAATCAAAAGAAGAGTAAATGAAGTTGAGATAGCTATTTAAATTTACCACTTTGAACACTAATTTAACCCTTTGACTCCCAGTTGAATTATTAGATTCTCTCAACTTGAACCCATACTTTTCATTGAACAAGGTTGAGAGAATTTTACTTTTAATCATCACTGGTTTGCTTGGTTTGATCAACTCTCATTAAATTTTTTTCTCATTACCAAATATATCATTTTGTATTAGTTATGTAAGGAGAAACTGAGTGTTGATAACTGACTGGGAGTGAAAGGGTTAAATCATGCGGAAGCTAGCTTGATTTCTTATGAAGTATTATTATTATTACAAATGTTTACTTAGATTGCATAAACCACCAGAAAGATTTCTTCATAAATCTCATCAAACATCTAAGAGTTCTTTGTTGTGGTTGCCTCATGTAAATTGTATAGCCAAACAACCATAGAGATAAACCATCCAAAGACATTTACTTATGTTTCAATCTGTGTTATCATTTTGGCTATAGGCAATTGGACTTGTTGAAAATCAAAGTGATTGGTATCTGGGGAAACTTTGGAAAAACCACAAGCCTTGGCCAGCTTTGGTGAGTAAGCTCTGTCTGTTTTAACCCTTTCAGTCCCAATCAATTATCAATACTCAACTTCTCCTTACATAACACATACAAAATAAAAGATTTGGTAATGAGAAATTGAGAATTGATCAAGCAAAGCAAGCTACTAAAGATTGAATGTAAAATTCTCTCAAACTTGTTGAATGGAAAGTATGGGAACAACTTGGGAGAATTCAGCAATACAGCTGGGACTGAAAGGGTTAAGCTTTTAAAATGCACTTGCCACTTTACTCTCTCTGCTAGAGTAACCTTGGCTGCTAAGAATGATAAAAAGATCTGCACGTTGTCAAATTTTTTCAAACAGCAATGTTTTGTCTAATATTCTCTATGAATATTTTGTGAAAAAAAATATAATAAATATTGTGCAATTGCAAATAGTTATATTGTGAAACAAAAATAAAATAATTCAATGTAAAATAACGTTATTTTTAAAAGATATTAATTAAGTGATGTAAACTAAAGCTAAATCCTTTCGAGCCTATAAGTGGCCAATGGAGCCGGTGCTTATCTCCAGTTTCTTTACTGTTAAGTAGATGAGAGTCTTTGCCTCTCCCTGGATTAGTGTCTTGTCCAGGGGGAGTCAAAGACTCTAATCCGCTTAACACTACAGAAACCGGAGATAACTGCCGGCTCCACAGGCCACTGGGCTTGAAAGGATTTAGCTAGCTTTGTTATATTTATTAATGCTTTTCTTGTTTTGTTTATGTTTACAACAAGACACTCTAGAAGTCTTCACTGGGCTACCTGTTATTCCAGGTCCCTCTTCTCTTTACAACACAATTGAATTTTAAAAAAATGTTGTCATAATTAAGTTGACCTAGTACCGCATATGACTGTTGATTATATATTCTGTCTGGACAACAAAAATCATGGAAAAACTTATCTTATGACTGAACTTACCACAGGTTGCCCAGGAAAATGTAGTTTCATGCAAGGAAATGTTTATGGCCAAAATAAACCACAAAATTTTCAAGCTTAGCTTTAGACTTGTTAGGTTTTAATCTGTGTGTAGCATCAGTACCATGATGTTTATCATCCTTCACACCATCATCATCACTACCATCATCATCACCATCATTATCATCATCATCACCATCATCATCATCACCATCATCATCACCATCATCATCACCATCATTATCATCATCATCACCATCATCACTATCATCATCATCACCATCATCATCACCATAATCACCACCATCATCACCACCATCATCATCACCACCATCATCACCATCATTATCATCATCATCACCATCATCACTATCATCATCATCACCATCATCATTATCATCATCATCACCATAATCACCACCATCACCACCACCATCAACATCACCACCATCATCACCATCATGATCATCATCATCACCATCATCACTACCATCATCATCACCATCATTATCATCATCATCACCATAATCACCATCATCATCATCATCACTACCATCATCATCACCATCATTATCATCATCATCACCATAATCACTACCATCATCATCACTACCATCATCATCACCATAATCACTACCATCATCATCACTACCATCATCATCACCATCATTATCATCATCATCACCATAATCACTACCATCATCATCACCATCATTATTATCATCATCACCATCATCACTACCATCATCATCACCATCATCGCTATCATCATCACTACCATCATCTTTACCATCATCATCACCATCATTATCATCATCATCACCATCATCACTACCATCATCATAACCACCACCATCATCATCATTATCATCACTATCATCAGCAGCAGCACTGTCATCATTTAACCTGTCATCATCACCATCATCATCTCCATCATCACCATCGCAATTATCATTAACACCGTCACAATCATTATCATCATCATCATCACTACCACAACAATATCATCTCCCCTTTTTGTCCTAACCTGTTTTTCTAGATGATAGAATTGTGATGAACTTTAGATTAATGTATAAAAAATTTCTCTTCAGGGAAGAGGGTTCAATACTGGTGTGATATTGTTAGATTTGTTCAAGTTAAGAAATATGGGCTGGAAAAACCTATGGCGAGTTATAGCTGAGAAAGAGCTGATGAACATGCTATCGACAGCTTTAGCAGATCAGGTAATATAAGTTATAATAAAGTAATAATTATTTTAATTTATGAATTTTTAGTTAAATTAATTATGTATTCATTTTTGACATATGAAATACCTATCAGTCTAACATAAAACCTCTTCTAATACTACAAGAACGAGCCATCAGAATTATAACTTTTTTAAACTTTGATAAACACATGCACTAGACCTTTTTTCCAACAGACAAAAATTTTCAAGCTCTTCGATCTTATCAAAATTCAAATTAGTCTTTTCATGCACAAATTCCACAATAACTGACTGCCTGCAGTTTTCGATAAATATGAAACAGGACTCTCTACCAGACACGCCTATGCACTCCCTAAAACAAGAACTAATTATGGTATCTTCAGCATGAAATTTAAGGGAGCGAAAATCTGGAATGAAATTGACAAAGATCTGAAAACTCTTTCCATAAAGACATTCAACACCAAATTAACAGAAAAGTTCTTCCTAAATTACTAAATCATTCAGTATCCTGTGTAATATATCTGCTTTATATTTTTTTGTGGCTTCATCATATTTTCTTTTATTGTTTTTTTTTATTCCTCTTTAAGTTACCGATCATGCTCTAACTTGTTTTAAAAACAATAGAGTTCTGGTTGCACGGCTAGTCTTTTGGATATTACAGGCAACCAGCACCTATCAAAGTATAGAAGAAATGATTCTTTCAGATAAAACATTTAACTTGAAGGTGAATAAATGTTGTTGTTGGTGTTGGGTGGGTGTGGTCACCACAGTCAGTAAGATATCTTCCTTGTGACCTAATTCTTTTCGTGGCGCCATTGAGATTTGAATATTAGTATGACATAGTTCTTCCAGGATAGGTAAATGAGTATCAGCATCTGGTGGCAGCTAACCTGCAATGGATTAGTGTCCTCTCTTAGGGAAGTGAATACAGTATCTCTCTTCTCCTTAACACTACAAAAACGCGAGATAAGCTTGTAAAGGATTTTGCTTGTTGTGTTAGTAATTGGTTAGTTTTGAGTAACCAACTTGGAGTTTTTGTCACTAAAGACAGTTATGAAGTGCCACAGGCCAAGATGGTTAGGGTGTTAGTATCAGTGCCCTTGGATTGATTGCTGCTTGTTTAATGAATCAATTATAATTTTGATCCAGTTTTATCCCCATAATTGGGGGTGCATGTGGCTGCATTTACCCCACTCTGGTGGCAATCTCTTTTACTCCCACTCTCCATATTGCTCAATTATTCATTGCATTCTTTAATCCAACATTGCTCTCCTCCAGTTGCATTATCTATATCTTCCTCTGTCATCCTTGCTTCCTCTTTCCCTTTACTTAAAACTCTAATGCTTTTCTCAAAACATGCTTATCATCTCTCCTTCACAGATCTCTGTACCACCTCACTCTATTCACTTTTGCCATCTGAAGCACTGCTTCCTTCAATTACACCATTCCCTTCAGATTATCAGTCCTCTTTTTCGTATCAAAATTTCCATCTATTTTTCCCTCAAACACCATGCCTCCCTCCCATAAAACTTCTCTGATCTTACACTTGTCCAATAAATCATTCTTTTCATTTTTAAAATGTTTTTTCAAATTGTTTTTATACATTTTTTCCTTCCATACTCTGTTATTCTAAACCTCCAAAGTTTTGAAAAACCACTACGTTTGTTTTTTGTTTAGGATATTTTCAATGCTGTGCTGAAGAGCCATCCATACATTGTTCAAAAGCTCCCATGTACTTGGAACTTACAACTTGGAGATAACACTAGAAGTGATGTAGGTTTATTACTAGTCATACAGTATAACTGTGAATAAGTTCTATTATAGGTATAAACCTAGTAATAGTCTAACTCGCACCCTGCATTCTGATTGGCTACTGTACCAGAGGTCTATTTGTGTTAGCCTACTAATAGAGAAAAGATGGTTGATCAAAATAGTAATGAGTCCGAGTTGCAAACACAAGGACGACAGAAAAGTTATGTGAGCACTAAGAACTGGCACTTTTATTGGCACCAATCCTAAACAAATTGTTTGTAATTGGCTGATAAAAAAAACAAGTACAAAATAAAGAGGGTCCCCTATACTTTTTTCGTGACGCGTGAATGGGCATTTTTTGCTTTGTGTGAAACGTGAATGACAATTTATTATCTACGTGATTCGTGAATTTATACTTTTCTGTCCTTGTGAAACTGGTTTTCCATTTTTTCGTGATCCGTGAAAAATGCACCTACTTTCGTGCAAATTGTGAACAAACGGAGCTTGCTTTTTTCTGTGAATATGAAGCTGTTTTTCAAATTTTTCGTGACATATGAAATAGCCAATTCTTTTTGCGCAAAACAGTTTTCAGAAGAGGTATAGGGGACCCTCAGTAAAAGCTACATGCTATATATTGTAAAGCAGAAAAATGCACAGTCAACCTCTAGGATGTGAAAATGGATTAGTGTGTCTTTAGTTATGAGCTATGGAGTGTTGTGTCCCTGATAGTATTAATAATAATTAAGCATTCGAATGTGTGTTAATGGAACAGCGTGTCCTTTATTATTCAAGCAGTCTATGAAACTCTCTTTGAAGATGAACTTACACACTACATCAAAGAATGTATAGTCAAAGTTTGAGATTGAAAATGAAATCTGTTTTTATATTCAGCTGTGGAAATTTGTGCCTCTAATAGTCTTAGGCAGCGTTTACACATAGCCGGCTATTTTTGTAAACATACATTTTTTTATCTGTTTAGGCCAAGTGTTTGCACTTAAACGCCTGCGCTATTTAGCTGGCTATTTTCAAAAATGCTTTTCGAAATAAGTATTTTTGAAAACGCTGGCTATACATTTACGTGTAAATGGTTGAAGCTGGATATTTTGTAAATGCTTACATCACTGCTAATGTCGAGGCAGAAAAATGGCGCACAGAGATCACAGTGATCACAGGCTCAGCAATTATGTGCATGCTCTTGAGCAAAGTAAAAAATTATATGTTAATTACTGTTTATGTGTAAATGGTTGGAAACGGATAAAAATATTGCCGAATAAAAATATAGCCATCTATGTGTAAATGTTACCTTAATGAAAGTGGAATTTACATGATAGCAATGTAATTGTAATACAACAACAACAACAACATCTTTATTTGTGCCCTCTGAATTTTACAGACATTTACAATAGAAAAAAGAAAATAAAGTTTTGCGAGTTACTGTGAGCACAGCCACTTAGAAATAGCAGAGGCTAGTCGAGCTAAATGGCTAGGCGGTGTGGTCAAAACTTGAATAAAATTATAATTTTGATTTTGATTTTGAGGGTCAACAAAAAAGACAGGCAAAAAATTTAAGGATTATTGGAAGATAGGACAAGAAAATAAATAATAATAAAGTAATAAAGGAGGTTAGCAAATTTGTAGGGGAGGTAGGTTGACGTAGTGGTCTGCGATCCGGGATCGACTCCCGAGGTCCACATGTGGGTGAAGATTTGCTCATCTCTATCTGACTCTGAGGGTTTTTCTCCTGGTACTCTGGTTTTCCTCCCTCCTTGACGCTGTGCTCTGAGGTCACACATGGTCCATATAGCGGCATCCAGGGGCATCTATATATGTCTTCAGTCCAACCTCATTGAGCTGTGCTACGTCTGTACTTTGAGGCAGTGATGAGTGCGAGTCTTCTTCTATACAGTAAAGTTGGTGTATTCAAATAATCCTTGTTTGTCAAATACAGAAAATGAGGATACATCATAAAACCCTTTCAGTCCCAGTTGCAGTGCTAAGTTCCCCCAACTTGTTTCCATACTTGTCATTGAACAAGTTTGGGAGAATTATACTTTTCATCTTCTGTAGTTTGTTTTGTTTAATCAATTCTTAATTTCTCATTGCCGAATGTTTTATTTTTAACATATTATGTAAGGAAAAGTTTGGTGTTGGTAACTAATTGGGACTGAAAGGGTTAAATTGCAAATTAAATATTTTTATTATATAGTCACGAGTGTTTTACTAGAAAATATGCCACTCGTACAGTCCATAAAAACTACATCCGGGACCCGAGTGATTTATTTTCCATAATCTCACACACGTGAATTTATCGATTAGGTAATTTTGGTAATAGTAATAAAATGTTGTTTTGCCACTCGAAAATAAAATTCATATCTTTACGCCACTGTGTAATATCCTCTATATACTACTTTAATGCAATGGTTCAACTAAATTGTTTTTTATTTTTTCAGCTGTGTCATTATGAAGTGGCAGAATTAAAGGTACTCATTTAAATGCTTGATCAAATGAATTACTTTGCTTGTATACAGTATCTTATTTTTCAAACTAAAATTACTTTCTAGAAAGAATTCTAAGCTCAAGGCAGAATTCCTATCTCGTGCTCTGATAAAAGTAACGGTTTTCTTCCCACGAATGAATAACGTAAGGTTTCTTTTTTTTATACGGTGAATAATTTACATTTTTATCACTAAAATTAACTGGATTGTTGCATTAAATGCGATAATTTAGTAACGCAAACTAAGTAAAAAAAAAGTTCTAATACTTTGTTATTTAAATCAAAATTTAGACGAACCTAAAAATCCGCAGCATTGTCATACCTTTGGGTCAACCTCATACTCAGGCTCTTCCCTCTCCCTTCTCTCGGGTGAGGGAAGAGCCTGGGTACGAGGTTACCTTTGGGTATGTTCTATGTTTATATCTAAATACGTTAGTTCTATGTTTATATCTGAATACGAACATTTTTGTAGGTTATACACTGGAACTCTCCAAAGAAGCATAGGATAAAGAATAAGAATGGACGGCTGTTTAGAAATTTATATTTGACCTTTTTAAGGAGACTCGAGTATGATGGCAACTTACTGAGGTAAGTAATCCAGTTTATAGGCCAAACTCAAAAACATGGTGGCGACAAGGATTAAGTCTGGGGCGAACATAGGATCGAGGCATTTTAGGACACGGTCAGTGGGATGTTTACTAAAATACCTCGATCCCATGTTCGCTCCAGACTTAATCCTCGTGGCCACCATATTTACGAATTCAGTCTATCCTATTTATCTTTTTGAGTCTTGATCCAGTTAGCATTCAAAAAAGAAAACCAAAACAATGATGAGAGTCAAGCAAAGGTCACTTATATTTTATTTGACCTTTTTTTTTTTTCCATTCATTATTATATACATAGATTATTGTCGGCCTTCATATTTTGTTTTGCAGTCTGTCGGATTTTTCTCTAAACATGTTTTGAAATAAAAAAAAATGTCCTGGAGTATAGAATTGATTTTACATCGTTATTGTTATGAAATAGATTGTTGTTCATCATGTCTGCTGGATAATCATTTCTTCTTCATCTCCTGAAGTATACTGGCAGTAAATGGTCAAAACATTGTGAGCTACATCTAAAAGAAAAGACTTGTTGTGAGACAAAGGAAAAATCTTAGATTTTTATCTTTTCAGTTTTAATCGAGCTACTTTGTAACTAATTGTCGTGAGAGAAAAGAAAAAACTTAAATTAATTTTTATCTTTTCATTTACCATCGAGCTTCACCTAAAAGCCTTGCAGTGGCGGATCCAGAAATTCTAGAAGGAAGGGGGGAGGGGGGGGTGAATAATACAAAGAATTTACCAGTGACTCTATGAGAAGAAGGGTGGCAAGTACAAAAATGTACCAAAAATTTGAAGAAACGGGGGGTGAAAATTCACCCAATTCACCCCTCTGTATCCTCCTCTGCCTTGTCGTGGGACAAAAGAAAATCTTAGATTTTTATCATTTCTGTTATGATAGAGCTACAATCCAGGATTTAATGGAGTCAAAACCAATTGTAGAATTGCACACAAATTGGGCATCCTGCTGATGAACAGTAACTGTTTTGCTATTTTTTGCTGCAGCATTATATTTATGTCTGTTCAGATATCTATCTACTATCTTAAGAGAGTTATCGTAAGAAAAAAGAATCTTAAATTTTTATCATTTCTGTTATGATCGAGGTGCATCTGCATCTAAAAGACTTATTGTGAGAGAAAAGAAAGAAACTTAAATTAATTTTTATCTTTTCATTTACGATTGAGCTACATCTAAAAGACTTGTCGTGTGATGGAGGAAAAAAACTTAAATTTTTATCTTTCTTGTTATGATTACAGACAAGAACTTTTTCGCTGCGATGATGATGAGTTCGATCAAAATTACACTAATGAAAGGAATCAGCAACCTCAAACAATTCATGTTTTTGGATCATTACCAACATTTCCTGCCAAGGTTTGTTAATTCATTGTGAAATGAAATTTTTGTTAATGTATGAAAGGCCATAATTGTCTCAAACTCACGAACTTGTATTTTTGAGCGTTTGTAAATTTATTGTGAGCCAGTGCGTGATTGGTTTGCTACAAGAAAATTTGCAGTTCTAAAAATGCTCTATCTATACTGAACTGTGAGTGGCTAAAGCTTTTTATCCAATACTTAATATCAACACTCAACTTCTCCTTACATTACAATTACAAAATAAGAGATTTGGTAATGAGAAAATGAAAATTGATCAAACAAAGTGCGCTACTTAAGATTAAAAGTGAACTTCTCTCAAACTTGTTAAAGGAAAAGTATGAGTTCAAGTTGTGAGAACTTAATAATTCAACTGGGACTGAAACTACTCTATGTTCTTTTGAATGAGTGTTTAGGGGCGGATCCAGGATTTTTGGAAGAGGGATAGCTAGAAAATTTTCAAATGTCAGGCATGAGCTACCAAACTTTGTTTTAAGAAGTACAATATCAAAAAACCTATTTGCTTTATTTAAAAATAGTACAGTTATCTTACATTTCTATGAGCAACAAACAAAGGAAAATTCAAGTTTATTATCAGATTATAATTCGAACAAACGATATACATTCAAAATCCGTTGTAATGGCGCTTTATTAAACATAACTGATCATTGATTCCATGACACGTGCCCAACTTCAGCACCTCGTTCAGTCTCACTCATCTTTCAGTCTTACAGTAAACTTTGACTTTTTACTCTCCTTTATAACATTTTAGACATTTTTTTTATTCTCTTGCTCCAAAAAGGGGGGCTCTTAGCTACCCAGTCTACCCCCTGCCTTAAATATGCCACTGTCGTTTGTGGTAACATTATATTGCTATATCGAACCACTAATAACATCAATGATGTCTAACCATCAAATTTTATTTTAACTTCTAACTCGTAGGCAGTTACAGATGACAACGAAGATGAATGTTATGACTTCAAGCGTGAACAAACACTCATTCATAGAACCCACATTTTTTATCTGGACTATGATTTCCAACCAGTAAGATTTAAATAAATGTTGTTATTAGTATTAGAATTACACTTAGATAATGGTGAAGAAGATGATGATGATAATAATGATTTGATGATGATGTTGATGATTATAATGATTATGACGATGTTAATGGTGATAATGATGATGATGGTGATTGTGATGATGGTGATAATGATGATGATGGTGATGGCGATGATGATGATGATGATGATGGTGGCGATGGCGATGATGATGATGATGATGATGATGGTGGTGATGATGAGGATGATGGTGATGTTGGTGATGATGATGATGGTGATGATGATAATGATGCTGATAATGATGATGATGGTGATTGTGATAATGGTGATGGTGATAATGATGGTGATGGTGATGATGATGATGATGATGATGGTGGTGATGATGATGATGATGATGATGGTGGTGATGATGGTGATGATGATGATGATGGTAATGATGATAATGATGTGGGTGATTATGATAATGATGATGATGGTAATGATGGTGATAGTAATAATCGTTTCTCATTTTAGCCTAACAATGAACATGATGTAACATTGATTGCTCAACTCTCTATGGACAGACTACAGATATTGGAGACACTCTGTAAACACTGGGAAGGTAGATTGAGAAAGTTTTCACTTTTTATTCTTGCTATTGCTAACACTCAAAGTATCAATTCATTACGTTGAACGTTTGGGAGAAATCGAAAGCAGATCTGAAAACCCAAAGATGCAGTTAAGGGTTTCACCTGCTCAAGAGCTTTCTCCAGGTTGCACGTATCTGAAAAGTCTAACTTTAATAATGTTAAGAAATTAAGAAATAAAATAAGAATATAACAAAACAGTTTATCTGCAGGATACAAAATTGTGTGCATTTCTACAATTAGTTACTTTCACAATCATGTCCAGTAGAGATTTTCCAATGTTTTGGCAGGCCACAATTCTTTGAAATCTCAAGAAATCTTATGACTCTGACAAAACATTGGGAAATGAACACAGCGCACAATTCTATCAAGAATTTGAAAAAGAAAACAGTACTGTAGTCTTTGAAACCGTGATGTTTGTAATGCTCGTGGCTCACGAAATCACAGGTAGCCCAAGCTCCTGATACGAACAGTATTGGTTAGCCTATGTTAGTGTCGATTTACAGTAAATATATAGGATTTTATATGGACTTAATAAAACATTAATTTCTTACCTTAAATCGCAATAAAATACACTGAAACTTTCATGGCATGTTTATTTATCCCTATAATATACTGTGGCTGAGTTTGGGCGAGTTTTGTTCAGTTTAACTTGACTTTCCCCCACCAGTAAAAAGTGAATAACACAAGTCAAATAAACTCTAACGGAATTCGCCAAAACATCTTCAATGATTACTGAGAACATCAAAAGGACACAAAAGGACACGGTGAGTGTTTTTTCTCTATCTTTATTTGGATGAAAGTGAAAAAATATAGTAATTTTAAAGGCTCCATACATTCTCTCTATATTTCTATAAAAATTACTCTATTCTTAATATATTACTCATCGTTAGCCTGGGCTACCTGTGTTTTAAATTTCAAAGACATGTTTCGACTTTCATAAAGCCATCTTCAGTTTTAAGTGAAGCTAGTACAATTGAGTGGTTATTTATAAGCGTTTTCAAAAGTATAAAATTGCAACTGCAAAATTGTTATCAGTAAAACAAATGAGATTACATATAAATGATAGTGTTATAATGTTTGACCTGAGTGTTAAGCTCAGGTTTTATACAACTTTTATCTTTTTAAAAGTGATAACTGACAAGTTAGGCTATCCCAATTTAATGCTTCGTTTCCCATCGCCCGACCGACCCATTTTTTTGGAAAAGAGGAGATCAAAACTCTCTTTGATTCAAAGAACACTTATGTTCTCCAGTACTATGATGGGTTCAATCTTATGCCAGTAGTCAATGACTGAGACTTGAGATCTTGTTTGCGCCATTTCTTGGCTAATTCAAATCGTCCAGATGTTTGCCGTATATGCCTTGAAAGGACGCTTTCTAAAATGGAGGAGAGTTTCAAAGCTCGTATAGAGGTAACTGCAGTACGAGCCTCCTGTATTAGGGAGCTGTCTGAGAGTTTCAACGACGGCTCTGCCGAGAAAAAATAATTAAAGAGGAAAACCGCGTTTACAGGAGAATACTGTATCAAAACATTTAGAAAACGCCTTTAAAATAAACATGGCACAAATGTTGAAGTTGAAGTATTGTCTAAAACAACCATCAAATGCCTTTATGATCGGTGTGGTAAAAAAATTTCATGTAAAGAGTTCAATCAACAAAACTTTGACACTCATGTTAAACTCTGCCACACATAAAAGAAAAGCCATGGGCCGGACATAAGGTTGCTTCTTACATTAATTGGCCAAAGCGAAGAAGGTGCTACAGAAGAAGTTCTAACGATGACCCTGGACAGCAAGATTCACTAGTGTGCTATGATATTGATTTAATTAAAGTGGTCAAAACTGTTTTAAAGTTTTGGTATTTATTTCAATCTGGACTTTTGCCACCGACACACATCTTTTACGAGAAAGTCAACGCATTTTGTTCCAGAGCCCCTTGCTGTTTCTCTCCAATTTCACAAGGCTTCCCGGAAGAGTTTCCTGCTTTAACATATTGGCTGCAGTCAAATCAATTTTTACATGGCAAAGGGGCAACCCACGTTTTTACGGGATCGGTGGTCACCGATATAATACAACTGGGTTGGTGTCCCGATTGTGAATCTCGTCAAAAGGCTTTCATGGAAAGGTTAGTTAGCCTTAACCCCGAGACCTTCCAATTTCGCATGCCAGATCCGCCATACAATCTGAAATCCGTCCGTTCCGCTCTGTTCTGGTACTGGCTTTTTCTGGATGAAAGTCTCATTAACCTGAGGATAATCTTAGCTCTCTAACGAGACAGAAACAGCATGATATCATCCCCAGTGAAGAAGGCTGTAAGTCTAAAAGCCTTAAAGAATAAAGACAGGATGTCAGTCGAAACCACACAGGAAGTCTTTACACCAAGTCTTCAAAGGGTGCTGTACGAAAACGGATGACCAACCCAATATTCTAACCACGCCGTTCTCGATTTTCTGATATATTTGACTCTTAACTC
>JAOTRI020108075.1:0-13329 GCA_028564885.2 Zoanthus sanctaehelenae | reverse complement strand
GGGAAGGATGAAGTATTAATTAAGGTGCAAAGATGCTGTAGCAGGGGGAAGGATGAAGTATTAATTAAGGTGCAAAGATGCTGTAGCAGGGGGAAGGATGAAGTATTAATTAAGGTGCAAAGATGCTGTAGCAGGGGGAAGGATGAAGTATTAATTAAGGTGCAAAGGTGCTGTAGCAGGGGAAGGATGAAGTATTAATTAAGGTGCAAAGATGCTGTAGCAGGGCTATAGAGAGTAAAGTTGCCTTATAATCTTCAATGACTACAGAAAATTTTAAGAAACAAGTACATTTTTTTTTCTTTTTATTGTCCAATTACATGGTCGATAGTGTAATGAATTAGAATAAAATTTTTAAAGAAGAAATAACTAAAAAAAAAGATTAATATTGTGTGATTATGACAGGCTAATTCATGATTGAAATTTGTTTGAAAGCCTGGTTTTCTAACGATATTTTTCATTTACTTCAGGCATATCGCATTGAACCTCTTATTTGTGAAGACTACTCGTCGATTGAGCCAGTCAAAGTTCACCGTTATGATGTTTCCAGCTTCGGTTACAACGAGGCCCAGAAAGCAGGCTCCAGTAGCTGGGCTGGCAAATTTTTCAGTGGCTATCGTTCTAAAGCCACCTCTGTGGGCTTCAAGAAAAGCAACCAGCCTCCAGAGAGACAAAGTTCGAGCAGTGCTGATGATGGAGAAAGCATTGATGACGAGGGCCTCGTAATAGTCGACCAAGGTCCTCTGTCCGACGAAATGCAAGTTATGGGTGCAGAAGATGGAGTTTGCGGCACTGATGGGGCAGCAGGTAATTCAACCTAGCATTAGACCAGCGCCTAAATGCTGTTATTGTAAACCATCCAACAATCTATCACGCATCTTCGTTTTGATTGGCTACTCTACTAGACTTTTATTTGTGACAGCCAACTAGTAGAGAAAAGATGATGGATCGAATAGTAATGAGCCCCATTTTTCTTTAATACCAGAAGATATTATCGATATATGGGCCTCGTGGACTAATTACTGCCGCAGCGAGCGAGCCTGAAGCGAGCCTGAAGCGAGCGAGCCAGGCAGCATACTATTTGGTGCATGGTGTTCAAAAGTTCAAAATGCAAAGCATTATGGTTAGTAATATTTTTAACCAACATTCCTTGCTCGCCCAATGGTATCGGCTACCTGTGGTAGCCGAATCTAGGTTATCTTTCAATCTAACATGTCGCATTTGAAAAATTATCTAGAAGTCCTTGCGTATAGTTTTTATGAAAAGGCTACTGATCACAAGGTTTTCGAAGGAAGCTTTGTACAGACCGAGAAGAGTTTCAAACAGTTTTTTTAAGTTTTCTAAAACGTGTCTTCCAATGAACTCAGTCTCCTTCACACAGATTCATGGCCATGTCAATTCAATACGGGACGAATTTCAATTTAAGCATTTTTACGATATCAAAATGGGATTCATTTTCCTTGCAATTATACTGCAAGTGTTGTTCAAAAGGCTGGGAAGATTATTGTGCTTTGCTTTACGGCAATAAACAAGTGTAGGGTGAGCTAGTATTTGTGTCACACATGTTTGTTGTTGGAGAGCTGCCAAATGGCGAATATCGCATAATTTGCCTTTGGTCTTTAATTCTCAGCTTTTTCGCGACGTCAAATTTGAATTGCTTTGCTTTTCCAAAACCTAAATTTATGTAAGTTTAACTCGTACATAAAGTAAAAGTTCCTTTGAAGCAAGAACCGAGCAAAATAAATACGGCTTTGTAAAATTTTTGTTATGCAAATTAAATCAACTTATCAAGATGCTTTCAACCATGAAAAAGGTCATAAGCGTACTGTCTGCAAACTGACAGTTTTCACAGTTTTTACGGAATTGACGAGGATTTATTTTATGATAGCAAAATAGTTCTTGATTTTTTGTAAACTTCTAATTGACATTGATTGATTTTCTTGAATTTATTTTTAGAAATTGAATTTTTGCTTGCATTTTTGAGGTTCTTTGATTTGGTTTGAATCATTTTTCAGTGCGTGTTGTGAAAATGGTCTATGTGGTACCGTACCAGAGCTGCCAAGTCTCACGGTTTACCCGTGAGTCTCCAGGTTTTCGCACTGACCTCCAGGGCCTGGTTCCTCAAAACCTGATTAACGCTAACCCAGGATTAATTTTTTAATCCATGTTTCTGTTTCCTACCTTCTATAGCTTGATTTGGCCTGGAATTTTGGATTTAAAAAGTTTCTTCATTGGTAAAACCGAGCAGAATCTTGTAAGCATTGTAAAGCCATACTTAACAAAAACTGGCCTCAGAGTTTTGTCTTGATCCAGGATTAAAAACTCTTGTAGGAGTTTTGTGGAACCAGGCCCAGGTCTCACGGCCAGCCACTAAAATCTCACGGAATAATCAATGCTTCTAAAATGATTCTTAACTATCCATCGAGTTCTGCATTTATTCTTGGAAAGTACGATTTGCGAAGCCGAGTACTATGTATTGTTTTGAAAGAAAAATGAAAATCAGTAATTATAAGGTTCGATAACGCTCTAATTTTACATTAATTAGTAGCATGGCAATTATTCGTCATTCGAGGAAAATTAGATCTTGTGATTTTGAAGTATAGTATAAATTTTGGGTGCGTGCGGGCACAATTTCAATAAATTGCTTTTGAGACAGAATATCCAGTGTGCTGGCCTGCAATTTGTTTCTAAATTAAAAGACTACTTTCGGAATACTTTGTATTCGAATAATAATTCTTGGTTCGATACAAGCATGCACTTTGTTTTCTTTAATAATGTTTGAATTTTAAGGAAATAAAAGGGAATAACTAGTAATGAGTATTGATATTTCATAAACATTTGAATATTAATAAAAAATAGGCTCAATATTTATTTATTTCTATCTCCTTTTATAGGTTTATCATCTCTGCTTGAAGGCAGCATTTAATTACCTTTTAGGTATACTAGTTTAGTAGTTTGATATGTGCATAAAATCACCGTAGTATTAAGTCTTAATAATATTCATAAACATGTTTTTTAGTGGATCACTATGCTGTAGTGGATCTAGCAGAGAGTTTCTGTTATGTACGGTTTTTTATGACTGTTCTTGCTGCAGGGGCAGCGTGTTGCAGTGGTTAGAGCTTGGGCTTTGAATGCGGAAGACCCGGGTTCGATTTCCCAACTCTGACCACTGAATGAATTTGTCCTCGGTGATCCCAGGGACAAATTTACCGCGCTTTGTAAATAGCCAACTGCTTTGCCTCCTGGAAAGGAATATATTAAAGACATGAATAGCTTGGAAAAGTCCGATCCTCGAATGGGATTTGAACCCACGACCCTCCGCGCACTAGTCGGATGCTCTAACCACAGAGTTACTAGGAAGGCGGCTCCACTCTCGACCCACAAAATCAACCCTCGCCAAACATAGGGTCTCAAGTATCCAACTAAAACATGGGGGTTATGGGTTCAAATCCCTTCTAAGGCTCGGGTTTTACAGAGTTCTCATCGTTTTATATTTATTTGTCCAGCATTTACTAGTGTTTTGTCGTTGTTCATTTGTCTTCGTTCCAACTGGTGAACGTTAACAGCACCTCTTATAAACTCTTGCTCAAAGAATACAGCATGAACTTTGTTCGCTTGGGCCTAGTCCCTTATGAACCTGCATCAGGCAAGAGTTAATCGGATACCCAGTGGTGAAAGCTGTTCCGTGGTGGCTCCATTGATACGTATTCATATTAAGCACTTGAACTTTGACTATGGAATATAACTGAGTCAGATAACTAAGACTGTGCTTGCTGCAGGCGCTGCCACCAAGCACATAAACGCTGCTCCCATCAAATCCCAGTGGAGCGTTAAACTTGTGCGCTCGAGGACTCGCAACAATTTGCCATTGATCTGTAGCGGTGTTGTATATTTCGCAGCCGTTAAGTTCGCAAATGTTCTCCATGCAAACAAAGATCTTATCTCTAGCAGCGATGCCTTTTGGTTTTCCTCCCTTGGGTGATATCATAGGCGACACTTCGATCCACGTATCTTTTGAGGGAATATACTTCTCAACATTCACGCACGGGCGAAGCATTCTTCCTTCACCGCCAATGGCATAGAGATAGTGGCCACATGCGACTGCGCACGTGCCACATCTAGGATAACATAACGAGGCAATCATTTCCCAAGTGTTAGCAATGCAGTCGTATCTCAATGTTAATCCATCTGGTTCGCCTAGAGTTGTGTTCCCGCCACAAAGATAAAGGAAACCATCTAAACTGGCCAATCCGTGTCCCCACCTGGTGGGTGAAAATATAGATGGTACTGTGTCGGGAACACTTGACAATTGCGACCAACGGCTTGACTGGGGCTCGAAGCAAAAGCAATTGCCATTCGAGTCCACTGTATAAACTTTTCCATAACAAGATGCTAACTCGATGGTATCAGTGCAAAGTGGAGTGTCCGAAGGTGGTTCTAATTCTAGACATGCGCCATGTAGAATATCATAGCAAAAGAATTTCACTTCACTGTCTCTGCAATCACGTTGCAAAGAAAATACATAAAAAGAAGAATATCCCGTACGCGGCTTTTCTTTTGACGTTAAATCCATTAACACTTGTTGCACTTTCCTAATACAGTTTTCATTCGACACAATTAGGCCGTCCTTTAACAAATGTTTACGAATATATTTTGAATCAACTAAGCTTAAGCGAACATTACGCACAAATATACGTTGAAAATCATTGTTCCTCTTGGTTACGTTGTGGTTACACCAAGACTTTAAGCTCTCGTAAACCATTTCCTCATTTGCTACGCGCAAAGAGTCGGACGATGTGAGTGCATCAAGTTCATCAGCTGTCAGTTGCAGAAAGTCTTCAGTTTTTACCACCGCGTTGAAATTTTCCTCGGAAAACTGTCTTGAAATGTTTTGAAGTTGATTCAAACCATAAATTTTGGCAAAGAAATGAATATAGAGACAATTCGACTCGGACAGTGTAGACTCGAGAAACAAATAACATTGGTGTTTGAGCTCTTCAAGAAGAAGATAATCTGCAGCTATCCAAAGTTCATACGCATTTGCATCGGAGATAAGCACTGACCCAGTGTAGATGTAACGCATCATATCGTGAGTCACGCTAAGTTCAGGTATTATTATTTCAACCACAGATTGCCTTTTCTCCTTCATGTTACTAGTAAACAAACTGAAAAAATACGGGCTACCCGCAGCTAAGACAACTCGATGAGCAGGAAAAACATCATCGTTTAATTTTAACAAAACATCGCAGAATTCTCCGCGAAGACGCATTCTGTCTAGTTCCTTCATCAGTTTGGGTCCACTTTGAATAAAGGTCATAGAATATTGCTTGTCATAGGCTTCATGGTTTCCGCAGGCATAGACATAACTGAGAAGGTTTTCTAAGTCATCTTTAAGTTGGGATTCATCTAATTTAGTATCAACTTTCCTTGATTTTGGGTCTATTGAGTCTAACTCACAAGTTTCTCTCAAAAGATCGCAAAAGTACGTACAACTTGCAGCAAGAATCGCACGATGAAAACTAACTCTCTTGCCACTAATTTGGATTGCAGCGTCACAAAACCTTTTTGTTTTATGAAAATCGCTCAAGCACTTCACAAAATCGAAAGTGTATTTTGAAAAGTCGAGCTCCCAATCGTCGTTCTCATCCATTGAATAAGTTCGCTGGTTGAAAGACGTAATCTAGTAATTTGGAGATAATTTTGGATGTGAAAACTCCGCGAATTTGTGACTGTTGGTATTATAAAATTTCTTGCACGTCGCCAATTAAATAAGACCTTGTGCATATACGTCATAATGATTCAGATATTATTAAGAAACTCGAGTTGAGTTATACTCTCGGAAACTAGTGACGCAATTTCCTATAACGAACTGAAAGTGACTACACGCCTTTAAATATAGCAAACTTTCGTCAAGATGAATTGAATCAAAGATTATTAATCTGATTAGCATTGTTAAGCATATATTTTTACTTAATTGAAAAAGACATTGTCGCTTGTTACAAGCCCTGTTCTATAATCCCAAATCGCAAAGCCATATTGAGATGTATTACTTAGGAATCTCTTCGACACCAATCATGTTAAAACATGAAATTCCATGTCACCGGTATTTCCGAAACAAAGTATATCGTATATATATATAGTTGTTTGTTCAGACAGAATGTCAAGAGACAGGGCTTTAATGCGCTTTAACGTCCTAATCTGAAAACACATGAAAGTCCGAACTAGTTGAAGATGTTAGAGCAAAGGCAGTAAGTTCAAGATGTCCACTGATTAGTTTTGTCAGTTCTGAGTTGAAGTCGTTATTTTCCAAACTTTGAAGAGTTTCTTCAAACTTATTATTTTGAGAAACGTTTCAGGCTATACATTCCATATCAATGAATTATTGGCTGTATTAAAACAAAAATTAAAAGAAGGGAAATCGGCTTCAAATTCTTTGGTTCTTAATAGTCATGACAATAGAAACTCTTAACTGTGAAAAGTTGTTAGAAAAGATCGAAGTCTCCACCTAAAGAGATCTCGAAAAGCCCATTATCAGATATTAACTATGTTAATTTCCAAACTAACTTTTTGTTTTGTATTTTGAAAAAAAATCAAAGATTCGCATATTAAAACCATTTAGTATAAACGTGTGTTTTTGACGTCAATTTTGAGCCCATCCTTAAACATTTGTACTTGTGACTATTTCTTGTACGTGTTTCCTAACACAGTCGCAGACTAAAACAGCTTATCTGCATCAACAATATTTTGCATGGTTTAAACAACGTTAAAAGTAACATTTTCTTTTCTTTAGGGGGCTGCAGTTATAATTTTTCAAGCATACTCGCTGTAAAGGAAGACTCGACTTGTTTACATTTTTCGCTTCATCGATCTCCATCAGTTATTCACTGACACCAACCACTAGCTATAACAAAATCCTACCTTCTATTCCCATAAGATCAATACAATTATTATTAAGTTACTTTAATCTAATTAGTAATTTACGTTCGATAGACATGTCAGTGGCAAATCCAGAAATTCTAGAAGGGGGAGGGGGTGAATAATACAAAGAATTTGCCAGTGACTTTAGGAGAAGAAGGGTCAAGTACAAAGAATGTACCAAAAAGTTGGAGAAAAGGGGGGTGAAAATTCACCTAATTCACCCCCCGCTGTATCCGCCCCTGCATGTTCTACCTCGAGTAAGGCAACCGGCCACAAGGAAGCGTGACACTTATTATTATGTTAAGCTACCACTGTCATTAGCATATGTGCGGCAGTTTCTAATAAGATAAGAGACCATGAGAGGTTTTTAAAAAATAATAATTTTTTGAAACTAGGAGAGTGATATGCACAACTCTATCCCTGTGATCTAATGGAGATTGTACAGACGCTCATTAACGGCTTTTGCCACTCAGCTGCTTTGAAAATCTCATTGCAAGTTGTCTATTTTGTAACTATCTTGACAAAATGGACGATCCTTGCTACACGGGAGGTACTTACAACAAATCACATTACAAAAAAATGTGTAGCAATTTCAACGCTGTCTTAATCCTGCACTACGAGTACTTGTTTATTACCGGTGCTCTCTCTTCTGGTGAAAGTTTAGAAAAAGTAGCAATTTAGCTCTATACTGTCTAGACTTTGAGCTAAAAAATGTTTGACAAACCGACAAGAATTTTCCCTTCCTCTTAACTCACCAGTCGTTATCAAACTTATAGATTTTACTGCTTAAATAAATGCAGTACTTAAAATTTAGCACCATGCCGAAAGTATGTATATATATTTGAAGTTTGTTTGTACCGATACGAACTCTAAGATCAGGGTAAATTTGCCAAATTAGTCTAATTAATAAGGTGCCAGACTAAAGTATGGGGGGCTCGGGTTCTATTCCCGGCCGGAACAACACTCGGGGTCTTAAAATTATTGAAGAGAAAGTGCTGCCTTTGCTCTAACATCTACAAATAAGACTTTCGCGCCTTCTCGGAGAAGGACGTTAAATCGTAGGTCCAGTCTCGCGACAATCTATCGAGGGACTTAGTAAAAGAACTCACACATTTGTCGAAAAGAGCAGGGTAGTGATCCTGGTGTTGTGATCTGTCTTCATCACTGAGATTATTTACAGTAGTTAATATATGTGAGCCGCGGTTGTGGACTCTCAACTGTTGAAAAGCAGTATTTATTTGTAAGCGCCGGCGATCATATTTCAATGTAGCCGGCGCGATAGAAATGATTTATTATTATTATTATTATTATTATTATTATTATTATTATTATTATTATTATTGTTATTATTATTATTATTATTATTACAAGGTATCGCCTTTCCACAACACAAAAGTGACCCTTTGGCTTCAAACTACAATTTTGTTGCTAACACTTTTGTTATTGACAAATTTATTGGCTTTTGTTCTCTAAAATAAACAAATTTCACAAAAATGACCTAAATTACTAAAACTATTAATGAGAAATGGCTCACAGACACTGTAAGATAAAAAAAACAGTGGGAAGCGCTTAACTAAGAATCATCATAAGAGAATCTTGATATTTTTCATTCTAAAAAGATATCTAATCTGAGCATATGAAGCCTCCATCTATTCAAATTTCATTCTTTTTGGGAGAACGTGATCCCAGATCCCCAACACATGCACTAGTTAATGATCCCCATATCCAGATATTGCACTTTTAAAAACAAAACTAGTCTTTCTACGCACTATACGCTACTTAACGTATCATGTTCAAGGAAGCCTACTAAGTAAATTCGAGGATTAGATTACCTGCCACACTAATGGCATCTTAAACCAAATGAGAAGGTTCCCCCATCCCCCCATCCACCCTTTCTTTCTTCCCTTTCCACTAAAACCTACAAGTAGCTGGATATTCGCACATTTACGAATTAGGACATAAAACCATCAGCAAATCCACTCCAAAATTAGTTTCAGCATGTAGTCGTTACAACTAAGTATTGACAGCATTCCCTTCAAATAAGTACTGTAAAAGAGTCAAAACGTGAGACACTTCATTAAATGATCCTGAGCCACATGAATATAATTTTCAATCATTAAGACCAGGTATATTGACAGCATTCCCTTGAATGGTGTCAGTTCCTGAGCCATGAGAGCGTGCAGTCCTTAAAACAGACAGACAGCATTCACTTTAAATAAGTAATGTAACAGTGTTAAAATGTTAAATACTCTAAAAAATATTTCTAAGCAACGTAAGCGAGCAGACTAAAACCAACTATTGCCGGATAGTATCCCATTCAATTAACTACTGTAACAGGGTCAAAATCTCAAATACATCTATTTCAAGAGATGTTTCTAAGCCATGTGAGCACTTCAAACATTTATTGAATACCTTGAGCCATAACTTACATTTCCATCCTTTGTGAGAGCCCAAACACTATTTACTCCGGCTGAAACCTGAAGCAAACTACAAGATGGCTTTGGCTGAGCAATTTGCAACCAATCTGTACCTAAAACAATTACATACACGTATAGTCACTGAAAGTTTATTACACTCAAATTTTTTTTCATGTTTGAATGAGCATAATGAAGCTTCATGATAGTGACAAAATCACCTTTTCATTTTATTTTATCCGTCAAATAATGCAGGATGAGATATTGCGAAGGGGCTCGGGGCCAGTTGTTTAAACGCCGATTAGTACTAACCCAGGGTTAAATGTTTAACCCATGGTCTTGTTTCCAATCTACAAGGAGAGATTTTAGCTGCAATTTTGGAACTAATGAGACTTTTTCTAGAAAAATCCAAACAGTATTCATAAATAGCCGTTTACCTTTTCTTAAAGAAGAAATTCCTAACTGAATTTTTGCTTAACCCATTGTTAAACTTAACCAGCCTTTGAACAAATGAATTTAATGTCTGGACACAGATTATTTCAGGATTTAATGCAACCAGAATTTTAGTCTGGTATTCACTAGTAAGATTAGGGTAAATAGACTCTAGAAACAACTTCGAAAGGTTTTGACTTTTGTCAACATATTGACCCTTATTTCTCAGGTTTAAAAAGAAAGATTTGAAAGACTGTAGATCCAAGAAGGATCAGAACATTACGCTACTTATCTTTTGAATTTTAAAATAGAGCAAAATAAGATCTAACTTCTGAGCTAGAACCAACAGTATATCTTAGGAAAAAGTGTTTTTGTACAGGTAGGCAAAAAAATGAAGGTTGAAAATTTTTATATTAAAAATGGTAAATAACTTAATCCATAGATGAGCTGGCTTAAAGAACCCCTTTGATATAGTTCACAGTGTGTGATACAAGTAAAAACCTCATTTACTCACAAATGTGTTTTTAGTGTAAGATTATAACAAACTATGCACATTAACTTATTAGTAGGCTCATACAGTAGAATGTCGCCTAATACAAACTTTTGATTAATTGTATAAATCAAATACTCAAGTTCGACTTAAGGTCTGTTGGAATTCAGTAAGCATGCTCATTCGATTTCAATACTAACGTTTTCAAGTTTTATTTGGAATTCAATTCTTCTTTCTTAAAGATCGAATTCTGTACTCTAAACTTCATTTAACGAGGTTTCAACTTCAAAGTAGTCCCTTTTGAAGTTCGCCTTACGAAAATTGCTTCATAAGTTCGTTTGCAACGAAATGTAAAATTTTGATTCTTTTGAATTCGAATATGATATTTTCGACTTTGATTTCTGTCCGTCTCGATTTCAATATTTGTTTTCCAAATTCAATGTTTATGATTTGGATTTCAAATTTATTTTATTCAAGTTCAAGTTATGTTTTTTGAACTTCAATTGATGTGGTTTCGACTTTAGAGTGGATAACTTTTGAATTTCATCTTATGCAAATCGTTTCATATTTTTGTCTACAACGAAAGGCCACACTTATCTCTTGTTCCCCCAAACTCCCGCATGTTTACATAAGGTAATGTAAATACGGAAACCATTTTATAATTCTTAAGTACAAACCATTTCAATTTAGTTGTGGGTTGCTGGTGTGTTATAAAATTTAGTACAAACCATATCAACTCACCAGTGCATTCATGGCATCTGATATCAGTACAAACCATCTTAACGTACCTTTAGATTCATGGTATTTGATAACAGTACATATTAAACCATCTCAACTCACCAGAGCATTCATTGCATCTGATATCAGTACAAACCATCTCAACTTACTTGCAGATTCATGGTATTTGATAACAGTATATTTTAAACCATCTAAACTCACCAGTGCATTCATGGCAACCGATATCAGTACAAACCATCTCAACGTACCTGCAGGTTCACGGTATTGATACCAGTACATATTAAACGATCTCAACTCTCCAACACATTCATAGCATCTGATATCAGTACAAAAATCGCATCTTACCTGTAGATTGATGGTATACACTACCAGTACAATCCATCAACATACCTGTAGGTTCATGGTATGTAATACCAATGCGAACCACAGCAACTCCTTCCCATGTTACACCCCAAACAACTCCTGTTCTACCAACTGTCATCTGGATGATAGACACACGAGGTGATTGAATTTCTCTCCATGTTTTCCCCTCAGGATATTTCTCAGTATTTACAGCTTCACGGTAAACCACCTTTAAAATTGCAATCATGATGAAAAATATAAATTGTTTTACTGCAGTAAAGCAGACGGTGCTAATCATTTTATCTAACACAGGACTGGCATCATTACAAGTCCTCTCAGTTTGCACTAGAAAAACATATTCAAAATTCATACTCCAAGGTTAACAAGCTGAAATTATAATAACATTTTAATAATTCAATAATTTTAAAATTATAATTGCAGAACTGATTAATTAAATTGAAACTTTGTTACTATTCATTTTGGAAGAGTACACGTGGTTGGTGCAGTAGGTAAAATCTCTGCTTTCCCCAGCCTGATCCCGCCAGTTTGCCGAGATACAAATTCTTTGTATGATCTTTTTCCTGCCTAAACCAACTCAGCTCATTATTATTAGAACTGTGGTAGGTAAACGAGTCCCAGCATTTACTGGGAGCTAACCTTCTTTGGATTAGTGTCCCATCCAAGGGTAGTCAAAGACTCCGCATAAAACTACAGAAAGCAGAGAAAAGAGGCGACTCTCTATGGGCCACTAGGCACCTAAAGGTTTTAGCTTTTTTTAGCTAACTGCTCATTGAACCCGACATACAAAAATTGAACCAGTTTTAAAAAATTTAAACTAATTTGAAAAAAAATGAACCAGTTTAAAAAAATGAACCATTTAAAAAAATATTGAACTAGTTTAGAAATAAAATTGAGCCAATTCAAAAACTGAACCACAACACATATAAAAAATTACATTTTATAATAATTATTTTAAATTAGATATATTTTTATTTTATCTGGTTAGAAAAAATCGTAACAACAAAAATTAAACTATATGAGATTTTTTTGATTGTTTTAAAATGATACAAACTTTTCCATGGAAGCTCACACCCCATACTGCCAGATAACCAGATTCCATTCCTGGAATGTCTGTTCCACCAATTGCAATGTCTTGGAATGGCTGCTGAGTTGGGTCATTGGTAATACCAGAAACCTACATCAAAACTTTCACATTAAATTCGCAATTTAAGAGCTAATCAAAGACTGACACAGACATGAAAGTAAAAATAAATTATCTTCATTAATTGTATTTAGCCTCGAGGTCAAGCCATGAAAAGCAAAAGGCAAGCTAGTGTACCAGTAGTGTTGTAAACTATGTCAGTGGTAAATTAAACATGGAAAAAAGCTATGCTAATGAGATATGTGGGTACTGGTACAGTATAGCCCAATAAGTATTACTAATATTAATCATTAAGAGTTGTCAATTAAGCATGAAAAATTCAGAGTGGTCTAAGCTTTACTGCATTTGAAAGATTGCTTTTATTTAATTTATTACAAATGATTTTGTATACACACATAAATTATATAGCGCTACAGTATATGTATGTAACTTAATATTGTTGAATTAAATATGTGTGGCTAGATGTTTTGAGTCTTCAGACGACCTGACCAGAACTAGGCAATCAGTTGTTAGCAGTTTTAGAGAAGTAGAGAAAGTAGAGAAAGTATATTTATGCCAGTCCCAGCTGGAATTCCACAGGGAACCCGGATTGGTCCATGGCTCTTTTTAATTATGATCAATGACCTTACTACGAGCAACACCCTTTCTTCAATATGGAAATTCGCAGATGACACCACGGTCTCGGAAATTGTTCCCAAGTCTGGTGTATCAACGCTTCAAGAAACGGTTAATGATGTCCTTCTATGGTCTGATGACAACAGATTTCAATTAAACTCACTTAAGTGTAAGGAACTCAGAATAGATTTTCGGAGGAAAAAAAACACAGACACTAATTT
>JAOTRI020108064.1:0-13330 GCA_028564885.2 Zoanthus sanctaehelenae | reverse complement strand
GAGCAACGCAGTTATATCTTCACAAGTGTGAATTGTTTTTGCATACCAGAGTGCTCAAACTCAAACGAGTGGGCTATATATATATGTTTACTCATTTTTTTTCTTTTATCCATTTAATCCCATTTAGATTTAGTTAAGTTTTCTTTTTGATAATTTTTGTATTTGAGCGGAATTGTTTATGCTTCCAGTTTCAACGCGTATATTTGCCCCCGCAGGGTTTTGGTATAGGGGCAAAACCCCAGGAGGCAACCTAGTAGTCCCCGCGCGTATATATATATGGATTTGAATGGAATAAAATTACATATTCATATAGTAGACAAATGATCCCGATTTTAAGACACTAGGCACGCATAGTCGTATCCGGTAATTTTTTAGCTTACCACGAGATCAAGATCTAAAGGTTTTTGAACCGAAAAGAAGGTGAATAAATAACTCAGTAATAGCTTGCTTTGAGTAAATAACTTGGTTTACAGTTATTCATTTGATTACAACCATAATAAATTGTTATCTGTTATCGGATTTAATTGTTCGGTACAAAACTTGATTTGTCAGACACAAATTGCTGTTGCATGCACGAGATCGAGAGACTCGATCCCAAAATCTGCTACACCCAAAGATCAGAAATTGCAAGATCCGAATATTAAATTCAGTTTTCGGTTTAGCCTTGGTTACGCAAAGGAATGTGATACACTCTTCGTTGAAACAAAATAGAATTTCAATTTCCTGTTAATTTTGTCAGTTGCACGTTCTTTTGCTTCCCAGTAACTATTTCACGGCTTTAATTAAATGACCATACAAAATATCACATCTTAATAAAGGCGGGGGCCGGCTGTTGTGAGAACTATTCCTTGTTTAATTTACTAGTTACTAGCCTCTCACGGTCAACTGCCCATGCAATGCGTAAATTATCGATCACAGCCAAGGCCTTATATTTTGGTAGGAATAACTATAGAGTACCCCGCCACTGTAGTTAATATAATTTAGCGCATTTGTTTTTAGAGAACAACGAATGCGCAAAATAAATCGCATTTCATTACCAACAATTGCGGGATACTCTAAAGTTGTGCCAAATCCTTAAAACTGAATAATTTCATTAAAAAATGCTTTTTCAACAACTGTTATGGCCTTCGCTAAGAATACAGAATTTAATTATCAAAGGATAGGAAAAACTAAAGCGCAGTTTTTTACATAAATTATATTTATGTTTTAAATGGTTTTTGCCTTTGGCAACTGGTCTTTTGTTAAATAAATACAAAAAAACATCTAGTATATTAAACTTTCAGCTCTTGAAAGCTCAGATTACGTGTTTTAGTCACGCTTTTTTAAAATTGATATTTTAATTTTTATCAATCCTTCTGCCGGAGTTGAGACAAAACTTTACCTTATTTAATATAATTATCTACTCAGTCAGTGATCTAATTTTGAATTTGAAGTACTACTGAGTTCTTTGTATCCGAAACGCTCCGTGTTTCCATAGAAGCAAAGTTTGCCAACCTAAAAAAATTTGCAATTCATTAGTTTAAAGTAAAGTGCATTTTTCAACAAGTTATTAAGTAGAAATTACTGAGTATTTTTCAAAGTTGTAATGAAAAGAGTATATGCCGTACTGAAAACCACACCATAGAACCTGTTTTACCAATCAAAAGGCTTGCCATTCATGTTTTGAAAATAAGATGCACATTTTCATCAATTTATTTAGTAAAAAATATTATCTACTTGTTAAGTCTAAAACTAATAATTATCTTCAATCAATGACAAGGCACGACTGACATTTCTAAATCGGGCACCCTATAAAAAGACTATAAAATGTTTTAGCAACCATAACGGTTTTCATTCTCGCTTTCAAAATAACTTACATATTTTAAATGATAATTTCATAATTATCAATTATATATATGAGATGAAAAATATCTGCAGAGAACTAGGAACCTCCCAAATAATTAGAACCAATTGCAAGGACAAGCAACTTTTAAAAAATCTCTTTCCTTGTCATATGACTCTCATGCGCACAGGTCATCGAATCTGATACGCTTCGTTTCCTGGTTGCTAACTCAGTCAGTCTTTGAAGAAAACTGCACTCGGTAGTAAACGAATCATGATTAACTTGTACTTCATTCTTGCGCTTTGTGTTCAATTGTCGTTTGCATCGAACTACCTCCATAGAGTTACAAGGCTCTCGGACCCTTTAGGTCAGTCGAACACGGATTCAAACGATCTCTTCATATGGTCGAGCAGCGAACTGAATAATGAAGATTATGTCACTGGTTCTGTGTGGCCTAAACCCCAGTCTGACAGCCCCACTGGAGAGAACTTCTCTCTCTCGACAGCTAAATTCCAGTTTAAAAGTGTGGGGCAGGATAGCGATGTTCTAAATGCGGCACTCGCTCGTTATAATAAGTTAACTTTTCCAGACAATGTCAGTCAGACGAAACCCGGCTTGAAGCAGATTGTCAAGTTGGTAGTGAATGTCATCAACAAGTATGAGCCGTTGACTCTGGAAACGGATGAATCGTGTAAGTTACAGTATATAGTTTTTCATTTTGTTGTAAATGTGATGTTTCATTCTTTTGAAAACTTTCCTAAATGCCTGCAACTAATAAGCAATCTATGACCTATAATTAAAATTCGGGGCTTACGATTTTTACTTAAAAGGAGCTTCGAGCTGCATGCAAGAACGCTGTCTTTTGAGTGTTGTTTTTTGGAAAGAAGTTTCATCTAATTAAAATTATGTTTAAACCCTTATGATTGTTTCTCCGAGGAGTGAAATACTGTTGTTATCTAAAATTAGATAATTTCGAAGTCTAGGAAAATTTTGAATTAAATGTGAAGTGTTTGTAATATTGTCTTTTATACCATACAAAAATCACCTGGTACCCGTTTTTATTTAAATGAACATCTTTTGTTTAAAAAAAATCGTAGTACTGAATGAATGAAAACATTAGGCATAACGAATAGTCTTTTTTTCTCAGTCTTCTTCTTAGAAGAAATGTCAGTTTCATTTTCGAATTCGCACTTCATTACCCAATACAGCAAAAATACGTATCGGTCGACTTATAGCACAACAAAGGGCCATTTTTTGTAAAGTTTCGTGTGAGAAAGCAAATACAACACGTACCAGGCAAAGTATTTACCAAATGTCAAACCTACCTTTTCACTGGCATGCACTGGGCAAAATCTTTTTAAAAGGCCCGAAATTCGAATATTTTTACTTTTTGCTGTATGTTTCAATTGGTGTTCAGCATTTGGTTTTTCTTTTTGTGCTACGATGAGGTTTAAGCTAGGTCTGTATTCTCAAAATTTTTCATCAATTTCTTTATTGGGTAACGTTATTTTGTTCTCTCTAAATTTTTTTTTCAACCAGTTGGAGTGGCGAACATCACTTATCAACATAAGGAACTAATGAGCTTTTGTTTTTCGGATTCTCAATTTTCCAATAAAATGACATGAAATGAAAAATGGCGTCCAGGCACACTTTAGCTCATAATGAAAGGTAAGACAAAGAATTTCAAATGCTCAAGGTGTTTTTGGCCTTTTATCATTACTTTTTAACTAGCTAATGAATACTTTAAATGTTGAGTCGAATCTAAATCCTTTTACGAGCCTAGTGGCCCATGGGGCCGGCGATATCTCCGGTTTCCGTTGTGTTATGCGGATGAAAGTTCCGGATGGATTAGTGTTCCTGGACGGGACATTCCAGCGGACGCTGGTAATCATTTTTCTACCCCGGGACTCGGGAGGATGGAAAGCAGAGTTAACTTAGGGGAAAAGAAGGCCACACAAATTTTCGAACCACGGCAAACTTTCTGGATCGAACTAGGGACTTTGTGGCTACAAAGTAGAGATCTTACCAACTGCGCAAACCACGACCGTTGAGCTTAAAGTCTGAGTATAGAACTGATTTAGAACCACAGAGAGATTAAATTATAACTAAGCAGTGGAGTTCTGTTGTTTTCGAAATTTTTGTGAGCATCCAGCGAGTGGGAAAGGGAAAATCTTCAAAACCTACCATCATCGAATCTTTGCTGTATGGGGCATTTTGGATTTGAAGGCCCATGATCATCCTTATTACAACCTGCCGAATATCGACTAGCTCAGAAACGACTGCAAGTGTTACAACTCGTTTTTAGAATAAAGTACTGGGTACTATAGTATTTTTGTACTGGGACGTACTTATTTATGCATGCAGTCTCGTCGCGTATATTACTTACTAGGAGTAATCAAAGATTTATAAGTGCGTTCGAAATTCAATGAATTTAGCTAAAATCATACAAAAAACATAGGAGGAAATTAGTTGAGACATTAATGAGAAAGACGAAGTATTTAAACCGCAACATGAACAATTGTAACTTTAATAGTGAAACCCAAAAATGTAACAAAACATGTCTATCAACTTAGTTACAATGTAGTTCAGATACTGATTGTACGAGACTAATTTTTGTAACAGTAACATGAATGATAGCAACTTGAATAGTTGCAAGGGAAAATGAAATAAATTATGTCAATCTACTCAGTATCTTAAAAAACTGAAAGAGATCAGACTAGATTTTATAACAACAACATTAAGCTATGATGAAGTTCAAAATGCTAGGAAACTTAACACCCGATGTTCGCAAAGAAAACAGAATTTCATGTCGCACGATGCAGAATCCTTTGCGCAACGAGAATGTGACGTCATAACTGCCCGCCCGATCGAAAGCCCAAAAAACCCTTAGAGTTTTCGCTAGCGTTACACAGGAGACCCACAAAATTAGGAAGCGTTTTCCTTCGTCAAACGCAATAATAGTTAGGGCTTGTGAAATACGAGAAATTTTACCTAAAGTACTTGCAAAATAAACATGAATTTCGTAATGCGGTTATTTTTCTGTATATTTTTGGTTTCAAAAAAATTACGCAGGTTCATTGATTTCATTAGGGACCTTTAGCAACTAGGACGACCACAGCAGAAAACAATAGAAAATACAATGGTTGCACGTTGGAATGTCGCTAAAATTAAAACGTGGAAACATCTGTTTTGGAGTTGTCGAGACAACGTGGACGTTACAGCAAAAAGTTTCTCAGGATTTGTTTAGCTTCATCAAGAAAGATTTTATCGTTTTGCTATTGATAAAGCGAATCGCAAAGGAATAAACCCTAATGTTCTGCACAAGTAAACAAAGAGCAAATCAGAAAGGTGATTTCTCGGAGCCGTCGTCTTTCAAGTTCCCGTCTTCATTACTAAAGGTCCCTATTGCAATTCATTGGATGCACCGGCTGCATGAAAGTAGATAGCCCGCAAAAAGCAAAGAGAAAAGCATTTAGATGTCAAAAATTGGTGATTCTGAAAACGTAAACGTAAAATTATGGAGCGATATATCGGCTTAACTATAGGGTGCAAGACCAACTTAGGTAAATTATTCCTGCGCATACCTCGTTCTTTAAATTCAGATTAATAACAATAGCGGGCCTTAGTGGCCCTGTATTCTATAGGGAAAGTACTATTGATCTTTACCATCATAAAACCCTCGGTTTTCTTTTAAAAAAAGAAAAAGAAACCACTGCTTTCCCTTTTCCAAAGATTTATTTGAAGGAAAACCGAGAATTTTATGATGGAAAAAGGTCAATCAATGACCCTCGGTCATTAATTTCTAGTACTTTCTATTCTATCGTTGCTCCAAAAGAATTAATTTTTATTCAGTTTGCTCTTTGTCTACTGCAGAGATTACGAAATTGATTTTAAGAATGAAAACTTGTTTTGCAACATTGTATCGTTTACTCGGCTTCAAAATCCTCGCAAAGGATATCAAAGTTTTCAAAAATAATTGCTAGACTTAAAGCTTTAATTTTCTCCGAAAGGTGCAATAATGGTGTTTAGCTTTGTTAATAGAAATTATTGCATTTTGTTGGATGCTATGATTGAAAACTAGCCAGACAAGCGAAAATGCCAGAGCTCAGGCTTCTATTGTTTCATATAGAATTCGTATTTATATCAAGAAACTTTTGTGATACTTAAAAATCATCTCTATTTTCAACAGATACACTGACAGTGACGTCTCCCGAGTCACAACTTAACAGCTATACCGTATGGGGAGCACTGAGAGGTGGGTATCACTTCAAACTGTTTTTTTTTTTTCATTTTTCTTCATTTAATATTAATTCTATTTCGGAAGATTAAAAAGCAATGACTGTTACGAGTGAATGCCGACCATGTTTTATTAAATAATATATAGTCTTGGCTATAATTTGTACTCTTATTGCAAAACTGGTTGTTAAAAATGCACTTATTTATGAAGATTTTGTTGTTTTTACGTCGATAATAATAATGGTGTAAATGGTTCGGAATTTACTCTTTGAAATGTGGAATCCGGCTCTTGGTCGTGGGAATCCTGAACAACAAGTTTTTTTTCGCAAGATACTGAAGTTAAAGCTTTTTAATGCTATGAAGCTTTCTGACGACCTTTCAAAATTGTTGTCCGCGTTTTTACCCTCTGTTTCTAAACTTTGATCACCACTTTCTGTAATATCTAGCATTTCAAGAAAAGTTCAGGCCGGTCGCCATTTTGAAAAATTCCGCGCGAGCTGCCGCTGATCAAAATGTTTGTCAAAAGTATTATCATGGAACCTTGTGGGTCCGCCGTGAAGATGGAAGTCTTGATTTCAGTACTAGAGCTCTGAGTCAACATCATGAAATCCGGAACCCACGACTGTGACAAATTTCCTTACATTTGTGAAAAAAAAAATTTCTTGCATATAAAATACATCATTTTCAAAAGAAATTCATACCGCTGTTCTCAGCCTCCTCTTACCGCAATAATTCTCATAGTGCACTAGAACAAATGTTCAAGATTATTACAATATATGAGAAAAAGAAACGGCAATTTAAATTGGTGTTTTGAAATGGCGATTTTAACCGAATGAAAATTAGTTTCAATTCAAATATGGTGTTTTCATACTTCGGGATCCAGAACTTTTAAGATTTTACATTTCGGAACTACGAGAGACAAATATGCAAAAAAAAAAAAATTACGCGTAACAGAATGAAAATGAACGGGAACTAGTATTTTTGTAATACGGTCCCGATTTTTGGTGATCTTCTTCTGCTTCGTCTTTACACACACAGACAAATTATTCTTCCAGGCGAACTATTTTGTTTAGGCCCTGTCAAAACGTATACGGATATTTTTGAATCCGCAACTTTTTCTTCCCGGATATGAAAATATTCCCGTCCACACGTTATGTATAAAAATCAACGTATTGAAATCGAATTGGCCCGTCCATGTACGTATTAGGATTCACTCCGGATTCACTCCGGATTCACTCTAGTACCCAGGAAAACTCTTTAAATATTGGTTACGGAACATGCGCCGTGCCATTTAGACATCATCGTTTCAGAAATTATCCGGATTCGACCGTCCACACGTGTCCGAAATGTTATCGGATTCAAACATTTCCACTCTGGGTACCATATTTATCAATATCGGGATTTGCTTGCCAATTCGCGTGTGGACGATAGCCGTATCCGGAAAGAAAAAGTTGCGGATTCAAGAATATCCGAATACGTGTGGACATCGTCTAGAGGGATAAAAGGCAGTTTTTGCTGTGATCGAGCGAAGCGGAATAAATGCTGTGTTCGGCCGCAAGGAATTTTGGGTTGAGTAGTGTACTAGAGATGCGATGGGTTCTGTCTGTACCTTAACCTCGTTCTCATGTTGACACCGCACGTGCCACTGTTTTGACATACGCAATATTTATTCATTTCGTTGATTACGAGTAGTGAAGCTTGGAGTTTTGAAAAATCTTTAAAGTTGTCAGTGTTTTGGGGCTTAGTGTGAGTAGTTTGAGATTAATTTGAGTTTAAGATCACGTGCACACTGTATGAAAATTTCAAATAAGGAACATGTTTCTTCTGGTTTTCAAAAATTACCTTGGTTCAAAACATCTTCTCGTTGTATACATGTTGACAGTTACATCAAAACGGCGTGGTTACTGACCCGTTGTGAACTTGTGATAAAGAAAATTCATTCCCCGAAAAAAATGTAAGCTGTTGGATAGCAAGAAAAAACAATAGCTAAATGAAATCATACTTCAATCATGCAGCTTTATTTATTAAATGTAATCTAAACATTCGATAATAACATGCAGGTAGATCAACTAGAAATCAGATTAGAAAAGTTAAGTCTGTCAATGTAAATTTTGTGATCGCAAAAAACGTTTCCAAACTACCACTAAAACCGGAAACAACTGCACCAGAGCTCACAGCACTTCCCATACATCTTTGATTACTACTAGTTTACTTCATCATATCACTTTTTTATAGTATTTACTCTTTGTGAAGCACATTGTGTCTGTCAAACCACATTTCTTGCGTAAGTTTCCAATCAAATAGCCCATTACAAATAAGCAGGAACTAATCTATCAGCACGACAGTAGCTCACAACTTCATTCGAGTTCTTTCATACTTCTTGCCCCACGGCGCTGCCACGAACATGATTACAGATCCATTCAAGACATTGCCTGATAAAATTGCTATTACTAATGGTAGTACGTTGTTTCTTACTTTAACAGCACAAGTAGGTGGTTAAATATATTTTTCACAAGAGTTTTTCTCTTTGATTGCGTATCCAATCAATATCATTTCAAAAAAGTTGTTTTAAAAAAGTATTTTAAAATTAAGTTAACTTTACAGTGGAATGCAAAAGTATATTTGTATTCAATTAACTTTTATCGCGATGAGTACATAGTTATTCAGAAATGTAGTGCTTTCCAAGGAGTGATCTGTCTACAATTAAACAAAATATGATATATTATCATTAATTTGGTCTTGATAATTAATTGTGTTTCACGTACAGTTTATTTAGCTTTAGTTTTATTTAGTAGTTTTAATATTTTTGGTCGATCTGAGTTGATCCGAGTCGAACTGACGATCCGAACCTGCCTGTTTTGGGTTCCTATGTATATTGCTTTGAAAGGTATTAATTTTTTGCAACGATTCCTTTTAATTTCAGTTCACAAAAAGAAATCCAATTAACGTTTTTTTTCACTTGCTGCATTAGTAGTATCAATTAAACCAAAGTTTTACTTGTATTATTTAGCATGAATTTTAAAAATTCATTTTTCCCGAAGATACTGTTATTCCAGCATGTGCTATCATTTATTTATACATTCAAATTAGTTAAGGATTGTATGTCTTTTATTCAAAGGTCTGGAAACATTTAGTCAGCTTGTTTATCAAGATTCAAATGGCTTGGTAAGTCAAACTTAGCTTTCTTTCTGTTGCTTTTCCTAGCCTTGTCACTTTTAACGTCTAAACGTTAAATTAACCCTTAGACAACCAAGCTACGTTAGAAAGGGCATCATTTGCACATCCCTCGTCCCAACTTACTTTTTTCCAGAAGATCTTTAACAGCGGATATCAGCAGGAAGAAAGCTTGAGATATCTCGGTGGTGTAAGGATGAAACTGTCCCTGGCTCACATGAGAAAACTTGACCCTGAGATGACCCGGTTAATGTTGTTAAGTAACTGCCCTCTTGTCTCGTTCTGATAGGAACGCATGCGCAAGATCCTCAAAGTTACACCCCAGATATCTCGCCTCGTGTGAACAGGTCCTTAATTAGACAACGTAAATTTATTTCGTTAAAAACAAAACTTGTGCTGTATATATTGCCGACAAGTGGGCGGAGCTGTTATTGGTTGTTTTGACACATCCGTTGTATTCAAGTTTACTGAAACCATTGCGGTCTTTTTCTTCCTCTCCTTCCTCGCCCACAAAACAATCGGTCAGCAGTTTCTTTCTTTCTCTCCTTCCTCGCCCACAATACAATCAGCCAGCAGTTTCTAAACAATTTTTGTTTGCAGCTGAGACTGATTAGGAGGAAAAGAAAGAGACTTCTCGCAGTCTATACCAAATACAATTAATCATCCATTAATGAACAACTATAATTAACAATTATTCCAAGAGCGCGCGTTGGATATGAGATGGTAAATACCTAACGAGGTGCACAGCACCGAGTTGGCTACAATCATCTCATATCCAACAAGCGCGAAAGGAATAATTGTTTTATTAAATTTCATGAGTTTTCCGAACTTTTCGATACTTAAATAGCAAAAACTTTAATAAATTGAGAAACAAGATTTTTCTGTTACTTTCCATATATGGTCATTCGGTATATGAGCTGATAACTAAGATCGGGTGAACCAATCAGAACGCTAGAAACGCAATATTCGAGGTTGAAAATTTAATAATATGTTTATCAGTTGAAAATAACAAATGCAAGTCTCCTTGCATGCCCTTGTTGTTAGTGCGTATGTATATCGTTTTATCGTTTTCTTGGGTTATATTGAAAGTATTTTTTAGGAGCTTAGAAGGTTTAGCTTAAATATCGGTTCACTCAATTTTACAGTCATCGAAGAGATATCCGCACGCTTTCAAAAATTGTTTGGAAAATCTTTACGAGTTTAACGCCAATTGAACATTTCGCCTATAACTTGGTGCCGCAGTTAGGAAACACAGGAATATACCACACGCCCAAAACGGACCCCCTCTTATAGTATGAGTTTAATAGCCCCACCACTTTTGAAATCACTGCACGGTCCCTGTCATAGACTTCGATGATAATTTCGAGAAAAGTAATTCATTTAAGAACTTGTATACGTTGTTGTTACTTGCAACTCTTGTCCGTTGTCAGTGTTAACAGTTAAGATATACCATGCTAAATACGTTGAAATTAATTAAAAATCCTGTTTGTGTAATAAGTATTATCAGTACATTTTAGTGACTGTTTTGAGGAGACCGAGCTTTTTACCCTGGCTTAGACGAGATTCTAATATTTGTGCGATTTTCTCTCATTTCCACCTAAACTAACTTTCCATCTTTCGGATTTCCCAGATAGGTAAAAATGATTGGTTACCAGTATCTGTTACCAGGAACTAACCTGCGATGGATTATATTGGTTTCCCGGTCAGGGGGTCTATAACTCTCATCTGCTTAAAACTATAAACCGGAGACATACACCTGTTCATGAGCTACGCTTGGCTTTTCAACAATATGCAATGCTGTAGCAACTTAGGATGTGTAAACTGACCCCTCGGTTATAAACTGTGGTCGGTAAACAATGCAAAAAAATTGTTAGGTTACCTTGCCCTTGTGTGTATGTGGTAAACGGACTTAAGTATTCGTTGTATTGGCTTAATATTTGTGATCTTGATGTAAATTTTAACCGCTCCTATTATTAAATTGCAGTATCTTGCCAAAGGTACAAAAATTGTGGATTATCCAAGGTTTAGGCACCGCGGATTTCTTATTGACACGTCAAGACACTATCTCAAACTTCAAGTAATCATGAAGTTTATTGTAAGTACTAAAGGTTTTGTTCTGTTTTTGCCATGTATGGTAGCAATTGATAAATAAGTACCGAAAACAACGGCAAAATAGGAAAAACTCCAGAAATTTACCCAGCGAGAAACACCAGTATTAGAAAGACAAGCATAATTTTTTCTAAATAAAGAATCTTGTTTAAGTTCAGATTATTTAACAATTATTCCAAGAGCGCGCGTTGGATATAAGATGGTACATAGCCAACGAGGAGCGTAACGCCGAGTTGGCTCATATCCAGCAAGTGCGAATGGAATCAATTGTTTTAATAAATTTCCAAGCCCTTCGGTACTTGAAAATGACAACAAAATTTTAAACTGACATATTTTAGCTTTGCAAAACATTACACAGGTAGTTTCCATATATGGTCATTTGGTATATGAGCTAATAACCTAGATTGAGTGAACCATTGAGCAATATTCGAGATTGAAAATTTAATAATTAACAGTTATTCCTCGAGCCCGAATTTACTCAGAGCCCATAAGGACGAGAGGAATAGTTGTTTTAGTAAAATTCAACTAGTTGGTCAACAAAATATCCAAACAAAACATCTTTCGCTAATTTTGGTTTTCAAAGCCGGCACTTTTTGCTACTAGTGGGCTATAACAAATAGCCTAGTAGTAGCTCAACCAATCAGAACGCAGCATTGATAATAAACCACTATTTCGATTTTACTAATAAAGGATTATAACAGCATCGAGCCTGTTTCTAGGTAATGATATTTTAAAAACGTTATGACGCAGAACAACACGAGAAATAAGTTGAGAGAAATTAAAGAGGCAAACCCGAGTTTCCTTTCTGCTTCTTGTGTGTTGTGTACGTCCAGCGTTTAATATTATTGTCTAGAAATACAAGCGATACTTCTTTGATCATTTAGGAAATAACTTCACTTCATCCTTTTGAGATAGTTATCTTGCATTGTGTGACGCCATTCCCGGATGATACAAAATAGATTTTGTGGTAAATCATAGTGTGCGATATTTAAAAGTTAAAGCAAATTAAAATATAAAGAAAATTTATTATTACTTTTAATATTGTACAGGATGCACTGTCCTACAGCAAGTTTAACGTGCTTCACTGGCATATTGTGGACGACCAATCTTTTCCGTTTGTTAGTGAAAAATTCCCATCGCTCAGTGGACAGGTAGGTCAATATTATAAAGATTAACGCTAAAATTATCCTTACACCGAACCCTTTCTTACCATACCGTCCTCCTCCCATTTTTCCTTTCCCAATTTTGTATTTTTGTCTTACTACTCACGTCATAATCATTATAGTATTTTAGCAAAACAATTAAAAACTAATTGAATATCAGCCTATAGAATGACAAAGTAGCGTTCCAAAGTCGATTAATCAGGTATGAGTCACATTTCTTTTCTTACTATTGACTTTATTACAGGGTGCGTGGGATAACAAAACACACATCTACGCTCCTGATGACGTGAAGCAAGTAATTGAATATGCACGATTACGTGGAGTTAGAGTAGTTCCTGAATTTGACACACCTGTAAGTTGGCAAGCTACCTAAATTCTTCACGAGCTAAGTGCAGAAGCCCATAGTACAAGAGCCGGCCGATTGTCTTTCCTTACACCATTTTATTTGACTATGCTATTATTAGACTTATTAAACTTACATATGGCAAAATTTTGGCTCAATTTCTTCTTTTTTTGAAGTTTCACATGAGACTTTTAGTTATACCTACAACAAATAATAATGTTGCAACATACTTGAATTATCTCGCTTTGAGACTTTTCAATGCATCTTTGGATTAGTCAGGTCTACTCCTGCATTTTTTTTTCTGCGTCCAACAATTTTTATTTTAAATTGTTGCTCCAAAACTGGGCTGAAAAATCTACCTTTTTGTAACATTTTTCATTTAACACAGTTGTTGCTTTTAGAAATTTAATTGGAATGCGTTCGGTGTGTAGATATACATAGAAAGAATTAAGAGAAAAATATCATATATAAGCCCTTGGCGGG
>JAOTRI020108063.1:0-24025 GCA_028564885.2 Zoanthus sanctaehelenae | reverse complement strand
ACACAAGCCAAACATTCGTCTCGCTTAGCGGGCCAGCCCGCTTACCGGGCTGGCTCGCCTCCATATAAACAGGCCCTTAATTGAAAAGATTAATGATTGTATATATATAGCTTGTTCCTGCACAGTTGTCATATTAAACTGTTCATATATTATATATTGGTGTATCTCGAGCCTTGATACACTAATTATTTATTTACAAACAGAGCCCCTAACTTAGTTCTAGTCATTGTTCATATTTTTTCAGCATCTTTAGGATCAAACCACTGATATTCAGCACTAACATATCCATTTGGATTACTTTCATACTTCTTGAGATCCTATAATAAGAAAGTAAACAGCAAAAATAAAATTATAAATTTGGCAGACAAATTTCATGGGGTTTAATTTAAGTAAAATATAAAAAGCAGAATGTTATCTAATTGTACTAAATAATATATAGCTATCACAGAAAGTCTTTTTGGTCTGCTGTTATTACACATTTAACCCTTTAACTCTTAAACTGGCCTAAACCGGCCTTAAGATATGGTACTGAGTTAAAGAATTAAATCCTTCTTAAACAAGAAAACCACCGAGTGGAAATATGCCGTAAACATCGCTAGAAAATGTGACACCTCGCTACCTTAAAGCATCATGATACTATCCAATTGTGAAGAGAGGCAAAAAAAGCTCGAAAATGAGCAAAATTCCACATTTAACAGCTGCTACAACAGCGACAAGACACTTCAACGATACCATCACCTCATCAACTGAAAACACGATCCCTGGGGACTACACAACGTTGGATGTTTCCATGGCAATGCCTAATATGGATTAGAGAAAGCCAATTGATTGTTTTGATATAAAAAATCGTTCAAAATTGCAAAACCTTCCAGGAGTCAAAAGGTTAACATACAAAATCAATAATGCTATAACTACACTGCACATTTGATTTACCTTTAAGAAATGGTTAACAAACATGTACATCTGAATTCCACAGTTGTTGCTTCCTTCCATCTGTTGTGACACCTTAAAGTTACAAAGTTTTTAACTTTGTAAGCTGATTGTGAGACAATTTGTTGTTTGTAGTGGGTATGGCAAGCAACTCGAGAATATGCTTTACAAGCACTGTCTTTATGAAATAACCCCCACTCCATAGCATTCTTTGTTTCCATTTCCCATTGTTTCGAGAAAGTGCTTGATGTTTTTGTTGATGAAATGGCTTCCACAAACTTTGTTGCTCTTTCAGCAGCATTTTTTTCAAGTGACACTTGTCGGTTGAAGACTATTTTGCATTGGATGCTGTTATGAATCCTACTTTATGGATATACCACGTCTGACATTTCCATTGCTTTGAGGCAGTGATCCACACTTATTCCCTTTCTATATCACTAAAGGACAATAGCCTCAAGAATGCCTCTGGGGAAACACTTGGGTCATTGCTTAGGGTCTCTAGTAATTTATTAATCATAGCACCAGTAAGAGGAGTTTTACTATTTGATTCAGCATTAGCAGGTTCATCATGGATAACTGTGTCTACATCTGGTATGTGTGAACTATGTAGCTTTCTGAACAATGGCAAGATAACAGGTCTGTTGGTTTTTAACTGGCACATCTTTCGGGTCAATTTTTTTAGATAGTTTTCATCAGGTGGCTCAGTGTCTTCAGGCGCCCTGGCATCTATATTAATATTTTATGATAGCATGTGTTTACGTTTTCTTTTTCTATGGGTGGGCGTTTTTACTTTCTCAATTACCAAGTCCTTTACTTCGGATGGTAGTGTATTCTATCTTCCTTTTTTGACCCAGCATGGGCCTTTAGTTACACTGTCGCTTCCCCGAGTGTTCAACAAATCTTTTAAGGTGTACATGGCAGCCGCAATATGCTTACATCCACCATCTCTACCACTTCTACATTTACATCTTGCTTGAAGCTCACTGCCTTTGTTTGCACCTCTGCCCTCGAAAATAAATCAGAGGTCGTAACACTCTTTGCCGTCATCAGTTTTTGTTTTCATGAAAGGCTGAACTTTGGCTATATGTGAACACCCGCTTGTATTAACTGATCAGTTAGTAAAGATTCGTTGAATAAACGATAATCATCAAATGACTTATAAGTGGCTAGTACTAGCATATCGTAATCGGTTGAGTGGTAAAATAAATAGTTAAAAATATCGAACAACCCGAACGGTGGTGATGAGTTAAAATTGTTCACAACCTTCAGGGAGAAAGGATTTGGAATTATCTTATAATGAATTATTAAATTGCCTGCATCACTGGTTTGACTTTTTTTTCAAAGTTTGGATCTACTGGCAGAACCATTCTTTCAAGTGCAGTTGCTATTTCCACTAAAGAAGTTTTTAAATATCTGCTTACTGAAACTCCTTGTTCCTGCAAATATTTTTAAAGTTCTACAACATTCATCGCGTTTAGGTCGCTCTTATGTTTCTGCTTGGACATCATTTTAATTCAGTTTTAAAGTATTTAAAAAAGATACATACACACACATATATATATACATATACTTGTGGTTCGTACAAAGGAGAAAGAACTATATATGTTCATTTAAAACTTTTATTGATCAACGTGTTTCGTCTTCCGCCTTCCTCAGGGTTCTAAAGTTTCTTCTATGTTACAGTTAATTATTGACTTGTTAAAGGTAATGTCATCTGTAAATTGCTTAATTGTATAGCATAATTGTGTATGTACATAAATTATGAATTTGCGGCAATTAGCGACCCTTACAACGTATGTCAAAAGCATTTTGTGTACCCAGAACTGTGTAAAGATCACTGCAATTATTTAAATCAGTTAGCCAGTCCGTTTGTTAAGTCCATTTGGCTGCATGGAATTCAGTTTCTTTTGCCAGAATATCTCCCGATGTCTAAAGAGATCTATTTTCTTTTCATTGCTTATATTGTCTTTTCTGATCTGTTCTATTATTGTAATGATCACGTTATTATCGAAATTATGTGTTTGTTTATTATGTAAAAAGTGTTTTGAACTGTCTTTAGATTGGAGAAAATTCCAGTTTCTTCTTGCAAGCTCTGCAATAAAGGTGGTATGTATGTTAAATGTAGTGACAGGGCAATACGATCGGTAAATTCCCTTTCTCTGGTCTGTAGACAGTCTTTTGTCAGAGTGAGGACTTTCTGCATTTCTCGTAAGACTTTGGTCCGTTGGTTGCCACACACTACAAAAAAATCAGCGTATTCCACTATCCGTTTCTTCAGTGTATCAGTGGAAGAGCATATTTTTCTCAATCTCAATGCTTGGCTGTATGGGATGCTTTGTTTAAAGTGTGTGGATGTGCTGAAGTCCAGTGAAGGTATGGATGTGTGTCTGTAGGTTTCTGATAGACGTCTGTGCTGATATTGCCGTGTCTTTCTTTCAGGACTGTAGTATCCAGGAAGTTGATTGAATTAGTGGATATTTTATGTGTAAATTTAATTGACGGTGTGGCGTTATTCAGGTGGTCGATAAATTCTGTTAAGGAGTCTATATCCCCTTTCCATATTAAGGAGATGTCGTCTGTAAAACTTACCCGGATTATAACACAGTTGGACCACTCTGTCTTGTATACAAAGTTTTCTTCGAATCTTCCCATATAAACATTAGCAAAGTTTGGTGCAACTCTGGTTCCCACAGCTGTCCCTTTGAACTGGATAAAATGCTCGTCAGTGAAAGTGAAGTTGTTCAATATTAAAACTTTTTCAAGAAGACATGTCAAAGTTTTAGGCGGTGGCTTGACTTGATTTGTTTTTGTAAGTTCCTCCTGAGCGACAGTTAGTCCTTCTTCAATATCAATATTTCTATATAAGCTTGAAACATCTAATGTTACTAAATAACATTATGCGGGTAGTTTTCCCAAGACTTTAATTCGTTGAATAAAGTCTGTCGTGTAGCGAACATAGGAAGGTAATCGTATATATATATATATTTTTTTCCAAAAGATCGTAATAGCACAAATGTTATAATTGTTTTTAAAATAAAACAACACTTTTAATTTTTCTGAACATGTTTCGATGTTTCAAACATCAACTTCAGCCAATGTTAACTATACAAATAAAAATTACAATAATATAATCCGTTGGAATGATTCTTCGTGATAACAAAGTCTTGCGCGTGCGTTACAAGTAAATAAAATTCAAACTAACCAATAATATTACAGGAAATTTAACCGACATAACGGTAAAGGTTTAAAAGTATAATAATAAGTTTATCATGTTAGCTTATTATTATACTTTTAAACCTTTACAGTGTTTCTTGCGATGTTTATAGTTAACCTTGAATAAAGCTCCTACATAAAAGACAAAGCTTGCTGTTTTTTTTTTCGCGGTTATGTTTGTATTCTGCTAGTACCCTTTCCTCAATGAACTTTTCTTGTGATTCAACATTCTGTTGTGTTTTTCGTTTTGTGTCTTTTTTCTATAAACTTGACAACAGAAACTTGAGTAAATCTTGAAGTTAAAGGAATCGACACAGCCGTTAAACCGTCAACTACGAGCAACCGCAAAGGCTGAAAAACGTGATATATATTTTGTCACTAGTGAAAATAACCGTATTAGCGCTTTCACTTATGAAAAAGTATCGTATGACCAATCACAAACAAGGAAAAAATTTGATACATTTATTTTATTATTCGCAAACAAATATGTCTCAGAATTGATATAATAAATAGAGCTCACACGGTCATGATAAGTCATGAAATTTAAAAATGCGTTTTCCAGGCCTGGAAGAGTCATGGACTTTGGGAAAAATGGCAAAGGTCATAGAATTTTATTTTTTCCTTGAGCTATGGTTTTCGGCAAATAAAATATCAGTATAACAGAGGACAACTGTGCTGAGATGAAATGATGAAATTGCGTTACGTTAACAAACTTAATGTTTTGCTCTGAAGTCACTCAAGAATTTTACACTGTCTTTCAGTGTCCAGAAGATGTAATAGACATTTAAAGTTGACTTTAAGTGTGATGAGCTCGTTTTTTGGAGTCAGTTCTTTGATTTCTTGATATTTCTGAGTCATGGAAAATGGCATTTGGTCATGAAAAAGTCATAAAAAAAGTCACGGAATTACATTTTTCATTCTCACTTTGAACCCTCACTTTGAACCCTGATAAAGGTAATTATTGCTCTCTCTTTTTACCTATTAGTTTTTGTTTATATCTTTCATCAACAGATTACTAAACTTTCAGTGTCCCAAAGAGTTGTAGATGAACATCAAATCGAAAGACATTTCACAGCTAATGATCTCGCGGAGCTTTACGCGTTTAATGCTGAAGAATATGTGGAAGAACAAGAACAAAACACAAACGATAACACCGTCACTGAGCAGATTGTACAACAAGAAGTCGCCGAAACAAGTAATTTAGACTCGATCGAGGCAAAAGAAGATAATAAAACTGACAATAGTTCCGTAACCAAGGAAGAAATTACTGAAAGGGAAAAAGAGGGAAAAGAGGAGAGCAAGGAAGGAGATAACTGCAACACAGGAACAAGCACTGCAAGTGATGTTCAACAGAACAGTGAAAGTAACTCATCAACAACAACTAGTGCACAGCATAGGCCGTCTCTCCCTTTACCAAAGGTATGAGAGGCATCGTTTTGTTTTTGTTTTCATATATTTTTTATCCATAGCGAGTGTAGAAACCTTTGCTTATCTATCTGATATGTTCTAGAAAGAATTAATAAGGCCAAGAGTATCATATTTAATGTATTGGAAATTATGTTTTAGGATGCAGTGTTGGCAGATCTGATCAACAGGCTGCATCCCAAATGGATTATCAAGTACCACGTACACGACTCGTTGCTGCAGAACATTGAAGAAGAGACACTGACGGAGGAGGAGATGAAGGCTGCCTGGGACGCTTATGAAGCTGAAAAGAACAATGTTAAAACTGCACCTGGTAAGTTCATTTGTATCTATTTCTATTTTTTAGCTTTAAAGTTCGTAACCCGAACTTTACCTCAGTTTTAAAAACTACAGCATGCTCCAAAGAAAAAAGGGGTTGGTAATAATCTCGCGAACAACAGCTATATGTAAGTCTTGGTTCTCGGAAATCTATCTAGTAGAAGTGATACGAGGTATTATATACTTAAGGATCTAACCAAGATGCAAAGTATTATAATGGTCGGATGTAACTGAAACCAATGCCATGGTATTATGATGGTGGGGATTAACTTAATGAATAATGAGGTATTTTCATGGTTAAATATAGACATGTGATAATTGGTGTTATAATGGTAGAATCAAACTGGAATAAATGGCAGGAGATTGTAATTGCGGGATCTAACTAGTAGTGCAAGCTATTATGATGGTGGGATCTCTCCTAAATAAATAGTGAGTTGTTGTGATGGTGGGGATCTAACAGATAAATTGTGCAAGCTATTATGATGGTGGGATCTCTCCTGAATAAATAGTGAGTTGTTACGATTGTGGGGATCTAATAGAAAGTGGTGGAAGCTATTATGATGAAGGAATCTCTCCGGAATAGATAGTGAGTTGTGATGGTGGGGATCTAATAGAAAGTGATGCAAGCTATTATGATAGTGGGATCTAACCAGTAAGCTAAAAGCCATTATAAGCCTAGTGGCCCACGGAGCCGGCACTTATCTCCGATTTCCGTAGTGTTAAACGGTTGAGAGTCTGACTTCTAGCAGATGCTTGTACTCATTTACCTACTCCGGAAGGATGGAAACCTGAGTTGGTTTAGGCTTAATAAAAGGCAAAGTGCCAGGATCAAACTGGGGGGCCTGTGGTTGGAAAGCAGAGATCTTACCAACTATACGCCGACCACGTCCGCCCGATTGTGGGATCTATTTGGAATAAATGGTAAGCCATTGTGATATTGATATTGGAAGGACCTGTTTCGTACTGATGCAAGGTTTTATGTTAGTGGAGATTTTACCGGGATGAATGGAAAGATATTGTGTTGTCAGGGAACTATCTGAAACGAATTGTGAGATGTTGTAGTTCTGTAAACTGACTAACGCGAATGGATGGGCTCTTTCAATATTCAGCTATGTTGGCACCCAGTAAATTGCACACGCTTTTCATGGGCCTTGAATATTCAGCGTTGTTGACACCGAGCAAACTGTACACTTTGTATTGTCTTGATGAATATTCAGTTAAGTTGGCATCTAATAAACTGCGCAATTTGTATGGTCTTGTTCAACTAGCTTTATCTGTTACTATATTGCGTTGTTTAATCCGTTTGAACTTCCAGTGGTAATGGTGTGTAGTTTGCACTCTTCTTTTTTATCGTTTTATATGACTACTTCACCTTGTATTGTTTCTGCTATAATTAGTGTTTTCATTATCAATACCCTTATCAATATTGCATTTGGTACCCACAGAGATGACTTCATTGAAAATGCGTGTATACTATCAATATTCACGAGTTGGAAGTGTTAGAAAATGAACGAGTGAGCGCAGAGTGCGAGAGTTTTCTGATACTTACCAACGTGAATATAAATCATATAAAGTATTTTCCATGCTTTAATATATTAGTTTCTTAAGTACTGAGATTTCTTGTTTGTGCTGAAAACAAGATTATTTCGCAGAAACGAGGCTATGAGAAGTGCAAAATAATTTCAATGTAAAATCGCTCAACAGCAACAACCACAAGAAGAGAAAGTAAATTCTAAATCTCTGTACACAAAAACTATAAATTGTAAAATCTAATGAAAGCTGAGGAAGCAAGAAAGAGAAAAAAAACAAGCAGCTTTTCAGTGGACTAAAATTTTAAAACATGAAGTTTATAAAGATATTGCAAAATTTTATAGATCTAGTCATTGGCCTAATTTGTACTAGAGACGGATAATCCGTCTGGACGAACTTCGGCAAGAATTTTTTAGTTTGACTGATTATCCGTCCGTGTATAAATACGGGCAACAGACTGCTTATCCAGATAGTTTTGTCTTGGCGGATGAACTAAGGTAGATAATCCGTCTTGACGGATAATCTGTCTGTTGCCCGTATTTATTCACGGACGGATAATCAGACAAAATAAATAATTCTTGCCCAAGTTCGTCCAGACGGATTATCCGTCTTTAGTATAAATTGGGCCATTTATAAGTCGAATAAAAAAATTACAGAATTAGCTGGAAGAATAATGTTTAGGGCAATTAAAATCTTGACATTGCGACAAAGACTAAATTATGCAACATTTTGCAGGTCTCCGACAACAAACGCGTGATACAAACAGCTCACCGTAAACTTGTTTTCGCCGTAAAGCAAAGCACGATAATCTTTTTAGCCTTGGTACAATACTTGCGGAGGAATCCGAAGCAATTCCGATTGGGACACTCTGACATCGCACCCGATAGCAATATAGCTACTTGCGCATGTGCATTAGTTACAAAAATAAGATTCAAAAAAAGGAATCGTCAAATAACTAATTAAATGAACCAGATACCATTAGAATTGAGACTATGTCCAACGCTGAAAACTTCCAAACCACATCTTATAAATTTGTAATTATTCTATACTTCTGAATTGAACATTTGGTATTCACATTCCTAATGAATAATATTGTCGACATGATGAATATAAATTAACACAAACAAAATTGAACTGTCTTGCTATCAGATCTCATGTACACAGTTACTAATGCTGTTCTTAATAATGTAAATGCCATGCATATTCCTACAACTCTAATCAAAACTGCATATAATTGTATCGTATAGCTCTTGGTGACTATTATCAACTAAAAGTGTAAAAAGTGTGTAATTAGTTTTTACAGATTTTGGCTGATTGTTTAGGGATTAGTTAGTATGCTTTTTTCAGAACAGGAATATTATATTGAATGTCTTCGCTACTCTAATTATGTGCAAATGATAACGAAACGGATTTTTTTATCGTTTTTATTTATAACTGATTATTTGTATCATCTTTATTAATGTTATTGTGATTTTGTTAGCAACAGTGACAACTCAGGCCCAGCAGTTCAACCAGATTTTACCAGCTCAGCAACTCCAGCAGTTCACTACCGCCCCAGTCTCACAAGGAACAAGTAATCAGCATAATGCTAACTCCGAATCCATCGCAAACTTTAATATTCGTATGATTCAGCAGATGCATCAGATAAAACTTGTACAGGAGTGGGAACGACGGCGGCAGTTAGAAAAGATGCAGCGCATGCAAGAAGGAGCACAACAGACAGAAAATTTGCAGCAAAGAGTGCTCCTAGAAATGCGACGCGATGAGGAACAACGATTGCGGGAGAACCAACTAAGAATGTTGCAGAGTCAGACGCCTGCCACAGGGGGACCTCGTCTTCCTATACCCTCTTACCGACCCTCATATCAGTTTCTATCTGCACCGACCCAGTCTTCGACACATCCAGACGTGCGAGCTACGTCATCAAATTTTGTCCCAAGTTTACGGCATCCTGTATTTAGGCCGTCAGTATCACTTCCTACGACTGTTGAAAATCAGCCAAACTCAAGTACTGCTCAAGTTCTTCGTATAAATGTGGATGAGAATAGATAGATTTTATGTGAAGTATATTTCATTATTTTGTGTAGTTTCGATTAAGGGCCAAAATTTAATGTATAGTTTATACATATATATATATACATTTATGATGTAAAACTAGCAGACTAGAAATACAGTTAATAAAAAGGACAACATTTTTAGTGAACAAAACATGTTTCGATCATTCTCTGATCATCTTCAATTGTTACAAGGACTAATTATGTTAATTGGTCATTATTACAACTGAAGATGAACAGAGAATGATCGAAACATGAATTTTTCACTGAAAAATCTTGTCCTTTTTATTAAGTATATACACATATAACAGAAATCAGACACTTTTAATCTGCTCCGCTGGCCACGATCTTTACTAACGGACACATCGGCTTCGTACAGGACTCGATAGAGTCGGGCTTTCACCAGTGCTTAGGCGGGAGTGAGTATACATTTATTTCTTGTAGTTCACAAACATACATTCTCAAACTCATTAATAATTCATCAAGTTAAAACAAAAGAAATCATAACCGTGACCATTGTTTGGAAATGTGATCTTAATTAGCATATATTTTGAAGATTTTATTTCTTCTTTTACTCCTCAGTTTTAGTTTCGATTGAGAAGAAATATCAAACACTCGAGACAGTGTTTCATCACATTTCCAAAAACCTCAAATTTGTTGAAAATACTCCGCTGCGCGTCGTATTTTCAACTCTCTTCTCGGTGTTTGGAATTGTGATGAAATACTGTCTCTCGTGTTTGATATATTACTTCACAAATCACATTCTAACATGATTTTATCTCTATATGTTTACAGTGACTAATTATTTCTGTTGTTTTGTCCAACGATGTATTCTCTGGGTGACAGTGTTTAGTCATGTTTGAGTGGCAGTGCTTGTGGGTCACTATTTCCCAGTCGATGTCGTAGTTTCGGTTTTGAACTTTTATCGCCAAATGTGTTTACTTAGTTTATTTACGTTCCTTTTGTTGTTTAATTTATACGATGATTTGCGGTTCGTGAGTCTGGCTGTGAACGTTGTGGATGTTCCACGTAAGTGTCTGGTCGCATTTTCACTGGTTAATGTAGCTTGATAGATGTTTCCAGGTAAACATTCGCCATTTGGTTGGCATTTAGTGTTTGATGGACAGTTTTCTTTCGGAAGCTTTTAGCTTCTTTTAGCTAATGGAGAGCTCTCGGAATGGTTGGGGAATCAGGATGTCAGGCGTGAACAATAGAAAATTTGAAATCGATTTCATATCGTCTCCAGTTCGGCAGGCGCATTCATGCATCCTTAAATGGTCGTTAGGGAGGCTGTTATTCGGCTACCAATGAAAGACGTTCAATATGTCACGTGATATCTTGGTGTTCGGTACATGACTAATAAACCATCACATGTCATTGATCAAGCGTACAGTATATTAATGAAAAACAGTCAAGATACATCAGCTCCCTAACACAGTATCTTACTTATGCCACGAGCTTACCACAGGTAGTCCAGTAATGAATAATAGTCAAGATACATCAGCTCCCTGGCACAGTATCTTACTCCACGAACTTTCCACATGATACATTTGATTTGTTGTTGTTGCTCTACTGATAGCCGCGATGCAAGGTGTCTAACCATACGTTATTTTGGAAGTATTTCTGTTAAAGATCCGGCGGAAATATTTTTTGTCAGTTATTCTCAGAAATTCTTTACCTATGTTCGTTTTATATTTATGGCTTAAGTTAGTTCACTGACCTTTAAGTTAGTTCGCTGGCCCTCCTTATTTTTCACTTCCGCTACAAGACTAATGAGTGCAGGACTCGGACAGATTAAACTGCTGTTGAGAAATGCTACATAATTGAATTTAAGTGAAGTTAATTGATTATCTAAGCTTTTAAACTGCAAGAATTTTCTGTGTAGTCACTCCTGCCTAAGCACTAATGAAAGTAGGACTCGATTATAGATTTTACTATGTAATCACTCCCACCCAAGCACTGATGAAAGCAGGACTCGATTAGCTGATTTGCTGTGTAATCACTCCTGCCTAAAGACTAATGAAAGCAGGACTCAGTAAGAGTCTTGTACGAAACAGATTAGTCCCCTAGTAAGGAACATGGTCAGGGGGGGCAGATTAAATGTGTCTGATTTATTTTCAACCTATATATTTTAGCTTTGACCATCACTTGCATCTAGCGCTGTAACATACGGGATGCGTGCCTCTTGTTTATATAGAGTGCGCAAAAATGGATGTCGTCTGCTTTGGTAAATATAAAACCTAAAGCAGGGAGAGTAACATGTTACATTTGTGATGTATGCTTTATTACATAAATATGAGTGTTTTACTGGAAAGTACGCTACTCAAACAATTCATATGAAAGTACATCCAGGATACGGCTGACGTATTTTCCATATCCCTTACTGACGTCATTCCTTTGTTTTTCCTGTATTTTTCGTCTAGGTTTTTTTATTTTCGAAACGCTTATATCTATATAATAAAATTACACGGTGGCTTGAACACATGAAGTTTATCTTCTTCTTTCTCTCTTCGAGAAATATTTTTAACAATCGAAGATAAACTTCATGTGTTCGCGCCACCGTGAATTATCCTCTGTATTTCTTACCAAAAATTGTTACATTTCGCGTTAATGTTACATTTTGAGTCAAAAGTTGTTATATTTTGCTTTATTTCTTTCACAATTCTGAAAAACACAACTTTTGTGGCTGCAAAAGAAATATATAGAGACTTAAATAATCTACAAAACAACAATAGAAATGAATCCGTTCAAGTTCTTCCCATTATTGAAATGAAGTAAAGTTTTTCAGTCGGATCAGAACAATGATAAGTACTATGCATAATTTATTAGAAAATTAGCTCGTTCTGATTGACGGACTATAAGTAAATAATTCAATAAAGCGAATGATGCACATTTTATTGCCCTGTCTGGGGTCGGTTGACAACCTTTTTCTGCCCCAGTATTGCTAATTAATTGTATTGCCAATTGTATTTCCAAAACGGGGTGAAAACAATGATTCATTGTCTCAAATATTTCCAAAATGAACGTCTCGGCAAAATTTCTGTCAACGGCGTAAACAATAAAAAATTTGAAATCGATTTCTAATCGTCTTAAGTTCGGCAGGGGCACTCGTGCAAGCGTGAGAAAGCTAGGAGGTATGCTTTCCCGTACCGGGAAATTTTTAATTTTTAACCCCTCTGAGATGCTATTTTCTGCGTATTCTGTGCCGATATTTGTACACTTTGTTATAAGGATCACATTGGTAAATAATGACGATGATACCCTCAGATTTAATATTATTCCCCTGCCTCCCTTGTGTCGCCGCCACATCGCATAGGCTAATTGTTATTTCATCCAGTCCTCTTAGATCCATGCATGATATTTTTTTTAAATAAATGTAGCAATTGTCATTTGGGTAGGATTTGTCCTAGTTACAGCAGTAGACACATGCAGTTCTCGACTGCCTATATATTTTTTTACATACACGTAATGCTGGACATCAACAGCCACACACAGCGGTCTTAGACTGCATATTCACATTTTTAACTCTTGATGCTGGGCAGCAATAGCCTCACACAGCGGTCTTGGACTGCATATTCATATTTTTAGCTCAGTAATGCTGGACAGCAATAGCCACACACAGCGGTCCTGGACTGCATATTAATATTTTTAACTCTGCCCATACAGAGTTAAGCCCAGCGCAAGCGGTTTCATCTTTAGCCTCGCCATTTATTCGATTTTGTCGAAACCTGTTCACAAAGTTGAACAATGCTTTAACAGTGGATGGGAAAATTCTTTTAAAAAGGTTCTTTCTATTTTGTTTCAAAAACTTCCGCGAGAGGTTTGGTATTCAGTACCAGGCTTCTTGATTAACATGCGTTTGTTCGATTATATTGACAGACGGTTTCGCAAATTTTGATAAGAAAAGAGAAGTCAAAAGAAGGTAAAAGTTAAGTAAAACATTCTTTGTGCGACTATTGCTTTTCAAACAGATGAAAATTTTCGAATAAAATTGAACGGCGGCTCAAACAAATGCACGTTGAGACTGCGCGAGGCTTCGTGATCTTTATTGTAGAGCCAACACCCGGAGCTGTTACGGTTGTTTGGAGCTTTAAGCAAATTAAGAGGACGGCGACGCTGACAAGAACAGAAGAAAATACAATAACTGCACGTTGGAATGCACTGAGACGTGAACGTAACAGCACTAACTTTCTTGTATTTTTTTTTTTTTTTTGCGTTATGGAGTAATATTGGCGTTTTTTTAGTCACCAATCGAAAAGCAAAGATATATTACCCTAATGATTCGCACAGAGTAAACTGGAAAGGTAATTTTTTTGAGCTTTCGTCGTTCAAAGTTCTCATACTCCTTGCTTAAGGTCCCCATTAAATGACTTTTAAAACTTTAAGAACGAGATTGCCTTAAACAAGATTAAAAATGAAGGCGAAACACGCACAAAAGTTCCTTATATACCTTACCACCGTCTGGTTAGCCCAGTTGGTAAGGTGCTGGTCTATTGTGCGGAAGTCTCGGGTTCGATTCCCGGCTGGACCAACACTCAGGGTCTTAAAACAAATGCCTTTGCTCTAACATCTGCAATCAGCAATTGGTTAGACTTTCACGTCTTGTCGGATAAGGACGTTAAACCGTAGGCCTTCGGGGATTATATCTGTGTGTGTTTGTGTGACGTAATGTTAAAGGTCTCCGTCCACCTTAGAGTGCAGGGGCGGATACAGGGGGGTGAATTTTCACCCCCCTTTTCTTCAATTTTCTGGTAATTCTTTGAACTTGCCACCCTTCTTCTCGTAGAGCCACTGGTAAATTCTTTTTATTATTCACCCCCCTTCTAAAATTTCTGGATCCGCCACTGGAGTGGTAAAGATAGTGTCCCCAATTAGTGGGCCTTTGGCCGGCTAGAACTTACTTGACACCTAAATAAAGTCTTTATTATTATATATATATTATTATGTGTTGCTGCGACCTAAGCGATGGATGGAAACACGCGGCCAGTATTCCAGTAAGACGTGCATTTCGAAGCTAAATCATTAAATTAAAGGACTACATCCCGCTCAGAACTTTGTATTTTGGCAAGAGTCGAACAACAAGTTATAACTTTAGTAGAATAATACTTTAATAGTTTTCGCATGCAACACTGAATGAGACCGTCGCGGCTAAATGGAATGGAGTTTTGCCCTGAACTCACGACCTAGTTTGGATCAAACTTGAAAATTACACCCTTGAGCGATACTAGGAGCACGTGCGAGGAACACCATAGAAAAACGAGATTGCAATCAATAAACTCAGTTCATGTGCATGGAGGAAAAAGCATTAGAGATCTTTGAATATCAGGATAAGTACAAGATTTCAAGTGCGTGCGCATTTTTGTAAGCAAAATGGTTGTGAAGGATGAGATTTCATACAACAGTCGTCCTCTCGAGAACAAGTTTGCTGAAAAAAGTGCGTGCGCAATCAATATCTGGTACTCGTTCTTGTCCTCGGATCGAAAGGTCTCTAAAGGCCCGTTTGAGCGGAGCAAACATGTTGGCCAAACATAATCTAACATTGTTGGGCCGGTGTTTGATCAGTGTTGGATGCTGGAGTGCATTATCCAACAATGTTGGATCTTGGTACCAGGCCTACGAGTATTTTTAACAAGATTGCTCATTTTGATCACGCTGGCGTAAATGTTGGATGATGCTTGATGAACCAGATGAGCTTCATCTATCATCCACCAACACCGTCCATCACTATCCAACATGTTTTATTGTGCTTTTCTAACGGTTCAAACATGTTGTGTCCAACAATGTTTGATAATTTTTGATCAAAAGGTTTGATTGTGCTGAATCAAACGGTTCAAACATGTTGCGTCCAACAATGTTTAATAATTTTTGATCAACAGGTTTGATTGTGCTGTTCAAACGGTTCAAACATGTTGCGTCCAACAATGTTTAATAATTTTTGATCAACAGGTTTGATTGTGCTATTCAAACGGTTCAAACATGTGTCGAACAATGTTTAATAATTTTTGATCAACAAGTTTGATTGTACTGAGTCAAACGGTTCAAACATGTTGCGTCCAATAATGCTTGATCAATATGTTTAGTTCATTTATACGGGCCTTGATACCCCCTAATTGTTGCCAATTAACTAGTAGCGCATCTTAATTGAGTTTAATTGTAATTACCGAAATCTGATTTTGATCAAATGAGTGACGTAGCTGCTATACATGACTGCTTGTTAGGAGTGGGACAAGGTGAATAGTACCACAATCTATGGGACGATTTGCATGAGCTTTGTAAGCACTTAATGCAAACATGGAGAAACAACGAAAGGTTTCTATATCTATTAATCTTTTATATCTTATGAAGAATAACTTTTTATAGCTACTGTACTTTAGTTATAAACTGTGTCTGAGTGGGCTCTTGCCCGCGCGCTCTGATCTTTATTTCGTCATAGTAACAAAAACTTGCTTTCACATCTTTTAATTTTCCTTCCAGGAGCAAAGTAAAATAAAAACCGAAGATTGAAGATGACTCATGCAAGCGATGTAGTAGAATTTTTAGATGAAGAATACATCAGGGATGCAACGAAAAGGCTCGAGGTTCTCTATGTGAACAAGATCCTCTGTGATGTGAATATCAACGTTGGACAAGAGAGTTTTCCAGCTCACAAAAACATTTTGGCTGCCAGCTCTGAATATTTTCTTTCTTTGTTTGAAGAACAAAATAAAAGGGGATATGAGGAAAAACTAGGCTCTACGACAGAAGTGAACATAAGTAATGTGAGTGTTATTTCAATGAGCCTGGTATTAAGTTACATCTACACGGGAGAAGTTAGACTTTGCCGATCGAATGTCGAATCAATTTTACAATGCGCCAAAAAGTTTAAGCTTCCTTCTCTTATGAAAGCATGTTGCAACTATTTTGTCAATACACTGGATATACAAAACTGTTTAAGTGTTTTATCGTTTTCAACCGAACATAGCTATGACGAACTACAAAAGGTTGTGTTTCACTTTGCACAGCAACATTTCTTGCAGTTGTCGACAACCGCTGAATTTCTTAACGCGAATGCAAACATTGTTGCGACAATATTATCTTCCGATGATTTAAACGTCGAGAAGGAAGAAAATATTTTCGAGGCTTTGATTAAATGGACATACCATGATTTAAACAACAGAAAAGAATTTTTTCCAGAACTTTTATCTCTCGTGCGGCTCCCGCTTTTGTCGCCATATTTTCTTGTGGACGTCGTTGAAAATGAACAACTTGTAATTGCAACACCTTCGTGCCAGGCCTTACTTCGATCCGCCGAGCACTATCACTTGTTACCGAGCCGTCGGACTCAAATTAATAGCGCATTCACAAGACCAAGAAAATACCAGCGTTGGATAGAAAAACTAGTCGCTGTCGGGGCAGGATCCACTTTCTGTTATGATCTTCCAACTGAAAAGTGGGATGAGCTCCAAAATCTTCCTAGGGTCATATCTTATCACGGATTGATCGCAGTGGAAAAAGACATCTATGTTGTGGGTGGATTTTCAACAAATAACTCGGAAACTCTCAACATGATCTCGCGATATGACACCAATAATGGATTGTGGGTTGAGCTGCCACCGTTGAACTTTCGCCGGAGCAAAGCATCTGTTGCTGAAGTAGACGGGTATGTCTACGTCATCGGGGGCTATGATGGTTTTGCTACTATAAACTCAGTTGAACGATTCGGAGTAAAATCCCAAACTCGCGAAAACCTGGAACCGATGCCAAGCCGGCGAAGTTGCACATGCGCAGTGTCATACGATGGAATTATCCACGTTGTTGGAGGACACAATGGCGCAAACATTCTTAACACCATCGAGTCGTTTGACACCTCAACTAAAACGTGGAGCTCAATTCAGGTATGTTAGCACTTGATAAGATTTGAAATTGAAACAATTCTTTTATTTCAAATGAGGTAGACAGTCATTAGAGACCTTAATCAACGAGGACGCCGACGACGACGGCAGAAAACAATAGAAAATACAATACCTGCACGTTGGAATACTGCAAGCGGAGCACGTGCACAGAGTTGTCGGTAAAATTACAACGTGAAAACACACTTTTTAGAGTTGTCGAGACTACGTGGACGTTACAGTGAAAACATTCTCAGTATTTGTTCAGCTTCATAGAGAAACAGTAAAAATCGTTTTTCTTTTCACCAAAAAATAAGAAAAGAAGTAAAAATCTTAATGAACTGCACAAAGAAATTAAGTGTAAACCAGAAAGGTGATTTCTCGGAGCCGTCGTCGTTCACGTTCCCGTTCTCGTTGCGTCGAAGGCACAAGGTAAATATTCCGTTATCCAAAGGTTGAGGCCAAAAGTAGGAACGAGTAACTCCTTTTTTGAGTGTAAGGGCTTTTTCACGAACCTACTTTTTAGTTCACTACCCACCGAAATTTAAATTAAAATTGAATTAATATTTTAGTAGAAACCATGATCTATAAAATGTTCTTTACAACTATCACAAGGCAATAAAAAACTTATAGGATAATAGAACAACAGAGCGCGACAAAAAAGTTTCCCCAAGCGAGCTCCCACGTGCATGGAGTGAGAGGTCAGCCTTAAGTTAGTTCGCAGAGCCCGCTCTCTTAAAAAGGAGCTTATCGTCGTGCTAATTTTATTCTATATTTTATTTCATATTTTATTTACTTCGTCATTTGTGATGTGCAGAAACAGTGTGACATAATAATAATAATATGGCAGGGTGACCACAACAACGTGAGCCAATTACTGTGGACCCGAAACTTTAAAAAAATGTAGAATAGATTTAGTTATAAAAAAAAACCAAAAAAGTATTTAAAAGGTAATATAAATAACATTGACTAGAAACAACAAGAAATCGGGCGTGTTAGGCTGGATTACTACAGTAATAGTAATTTAAGGCTGAAGAATAATAGTTTAACATTACTGAATAAGGGGCGTTGGTTATATTATTCAGGTACTGAGATTATTCATATTGAGAATGAGTTGATCGGCAATCGAGTTCCAGATTCTGGTTGTACGGACTATGAATGATTTTTGATAAGTAGATGTCTTACATTTAGGAACATTAAACTTGACTGTCATATCTGAGTTGGAGTATCTTGTGGGTCTTGATGTTCTTGGTTTAGGTTTTACTGACTCAAATAGATTAACTAGCTTATGAATGAGTTTAAAGAAGAAGACCATGTCTAGGTACTCGTGTCAGTATGTAAGAGGCAGGAGATTCGGAGTTTTAAGTCTTTCAGTGTAGTTGGCCAGGCACAGGAATGGAAGCTTTAGAATGTACTTTGTTGCGCGTCGTTGGATTCGTTCAACTCTGCATATAAGTTAGACCGTTTGCGGGAACCAAATCTCGGTACCGTATCCAAGCAGTGGTCTGACTAATGAAAGATAGATTGACTTTCTTACATCAACTGATTTGATGAAGTGTGTGTTGCGTTTGATGAAACCAAGTAACTTGTTGGCTCGTGATGTCTGGCCAAGGACGTGATTGTTCCAGGTGAGATTAGACGAAATAATAACACCAAAGTCACGCTCGGCTGACACTACATCTAGGGCCTTTCCTTTTATGATGTAGGAGGATTTCACCTGCTTGTTCTTTCTTGTGATCGTTTGCTGTTTGCATTTACTTTCGTTAAACAGAAGGCCGGAGTCGATTGACCAACTGTCTAGGTTGTTGAGATCATTTCGTTGACCATCGACATCAGTGATCCCCCTGATTTCCTTGAATAGCTTGGAATGGTCAACAAACATGGCGACATGACTTGACACAACAACTTCGGGTAGGTCGTTTACATAAATCAGGAACAGGGCGGGGCCGAGAATGGATCCTTGCGGCACACTTGATGATACTTGGAGTGAGTTCGAAGTAACGCCAAGAACGGTTACACGCTGACGGCGGTCTGTCAGGTAAGACTTAAACCACTGTAGTAGGCTGCCACTAAAACCGAACTGTTTCAGTTTCAACAGCAATTGGCGATGGCTCACTTTCTCGAAAGCTTTTGACATATATCCATGTACAAAACATCAATTTGTTTTCCATTGTCCAACAATGAGCCAATCAAGCACCTCTAGAAAATTTGAAGTACAAGATTTACCCTTAAGAAGCCCATGTTGGCACAATTTTATAACTTTGCGTAGCAGGTCTTGGAAGCTCTTCAACACACATCTCTCTAAGAATTTGGACACAAGTGAGAGTTATGAAATAGGCTGGCAATTCTCCTTATTCTCGGCATTGCCCTTCTTATAGAGAGGTACTACGTTGGCTTCCTTCCACTCATTAGGGACAATTCCTGACCTGAGCGATTTATTGAAGAGCTTGCATAGAGATGAAGCAATCTCTGCTGCTGTGTCTCTAAGCAGTCTAACTGATATTCTATGGGGCTCCGTTGCCTTGGTGATGTCTAGATTCTGTAGTACAGACTGTACTTCAGCCATGGTGAGACACACTTCAGACATAGCTAGTGGTTGGGAAGTATGGGAGTGGTCATCGTGGGCGTGGTCATCGTGGGGGTTGTTATCACGGGCTTCGTCATCACGGACTTTGTCGTCGGACACGAATACAGACGCGAAGTAAGCATTAAACAGGTTGGCAATGTCTTGAGATTTCTCAGCTGCAGGTCATGATTATAATCAGTTGTAGTGTTTATAGCTGCTGGTGCGGTAACAAGATTTGGAATGCTGCAGGACTTCGACGTTTGTTTCAGAATTGACCAGAATTGCTTTAGGTTAGTGTCCTTCTTTGACTCGAGAGAGTTAAAGAAGTTATTTCGACTTTCACGAAGCATGTGCTTCATTTTCGAACGCAAATATCGGAACTTTTCTTGATGGTAGCGTGACTCGGGTAGTTTTTTCATTTTGCGTCTCGCTGAATCTTTTTTCCTCATTAAATTTAGAATCGTTCCATTCTTCCAAGGACTGGGTTTCGATCTTTAAGAATTCTGGATGGTATATAGTCTGATACTGCTGATAGAAAAGTGTCTTTCCAAACTTGCCAGTCAGTGTTTATGTCACCTTCTCTTGATATCACTGAAGAGAGATTTACTGCTGATAAAGCAGCGCGAAGGCCGTCAAAATCTCCATTGTCAAAATCAAGAACTGACCTGTGCGTTCTTAACGGTGCTTTTGCGAACACTTTGAATGTAAATATTATTGTACGGTGGTCGGTGAAAAGACCCGCTTTTTCTGAAGGCAATACATCCGTCATGCTGGTGTGATCAGGGGCATTTGGTTATATTATCACGAGATCAAGAATATGATTACCTCGCGTGGGTGTACAGTTTACTTGTGTTAAGAAATGGTCATTCAAAGCGTCAACAAAGAGCAGTTCTTTTGTTACAGAGGCACAATCAGGTACATCCGAGGGGATCTTAGCAAAATTAAAATCGCCTTAAATTACCATCTGACTCAGGACGATAGCTGGAAAAGAATAAAATTTTCTGACTGTGACTGTAATTGTTGCCGCACAAACAACCTCTGAACTTCACATATAGATTTAAAAATCCCAGTTTTCAGGGCAATCAGTACCCGCCGCGTTCTCAGTTTGGTCCTTCCGGTAGATTGTATATCCGTTATGGCGAACTTCACTACTATCAATGGTGTTGTTGAGTTATGTTTCGTTTACACATACAATGTCCCCTTCTTGTGAATAAACCAGATCTTGAAATCGATGTAGATTGTACACACGTTTAGTTTGTTTATCTGATTGTTGAATCTTCTGAAAGCTCTTAAAACTCTGGGAATTTGCGACTGTGCACTTCAGGTCGCGATAACTATTTTTATGTGATGGTAAACGTGGACTGGTAGAATGTGAGGTTCGTACAAGAGCTGACGCCGCATTCTGCAGATTGCTATCTCGATCTCTTGATTTGTTCCTTGGCGTTGTTGGTCCTGGGTTGAGTTCCACATCGAGAGATATAGTTATATACTTTAAGTACGTCGGCAAACTGATACAGATTTTGCCATGTTTCTGCCATGTACAGATAGAGCGAGTTACTAAAAACCAAGCCCAGACACTTTTCTTGCGGAGGTTTGATTGCTTGCAGTAATTCCTAGTGTCTATGGCCGACTTGTAATTGCGGTTGATTGTAGTAAAGATCAAACAGAGTAGTATAAAGCTGCAAATAAGCGAGAGTGCGACCGCCATCTTAGTTTCATGAATCACGGGTTCTTAAGGCCTGGCACACACTAAAGATATCAGCTGAGTTTTCGGGTCACTCGTGACTATTGACGTATGCAAGTTCACCAGATGGTGATGTCGTTTCTAGCGTATTTGCTCATTCTGCCATCGTCGTATTTAACAGGTTGAGCATTTTTGAGCAAGAATAGACATTAACTCCAAGCATACAAGACTTCGCTAATGCTCAATGCAAACCTCGTGCTCGGTTAATAATCTCATTATTATAATTTAGAATCACAATCTTTTAAAGTTTGGGGCTCAGTTAGACAAATTTCAATACTGTGCAGATTTTAATGGCGTTAAAACAAAGAACGTTGGTTGATGTAATATATTTTATTGTATGCATTATTCGAGATGAATTTTTGGCTGCTTGCCGTGTGAACTCAGCTCAAATCCTTGAATAAATTGTTTAATATCGCTAAATATCCTTTTAGAATCAATCATAATTTTCATTTTCATTAACTTTTCATAGATTCAACCAATGCGTGAGCGTCGCTCTTTTCCCGCTGGGGTGGTGTGTGGAGACAGAATGTTCGTTATGGGGGGATACGATGGTCACGAGACTCTAAATGCAGTGGAAGAATACAACTTCACATCACGCGAGTGGCGCCAAGCCAAACCAATGGGCGTGGCACGCTCCAACGCTGGAGCAGCAGTCTGGAAAGAAAAGATTTACGTGGTTGGAGGCTGGGACGGGCGAGCGCTTGATACAGTAGAACGTTTTGACGTTGTCAAAGACGAGTGGGAGCTGATCAAGTCTCTCCCCAGGCCTACAACTGGAGTGCGCTGCTGTTTTTTAAATTCAAAATCATTGAATGATTTATGTGATCAAACAAGTGATCCAGAACTGATGTCTAGCGAAACTTTCCGCAAAATATCAGAATCTTACAACACACCACTCGGTCGCGGGGTCATATGTGCCGTGGGTTTTGCGGCTGGAGTGATCTCAGGCTATGCGATCAAGAAATGGCAAATGATGTCCGCGCTGTAACCCTTATGAAGATTGTTTAATAACTGTTACGAGGTGAACAGTCACTTTTTCTCAGACTTCTGATAGTTTTATTTTTTCTTCTTCTAAAACAAGAAAAACAACAAATGCTTTTCAGCTGAGCAAGACCTCCATGATATTGATCTGTTTATAATCTGCCAAGGGGTTATGAAAAAGTATCTCCTTAATTTGTTTCATAATGTCTCTTTTACTACAAGCATATAAAAACAAAATTACAATAGAATCTTTATTAGATACATAATGTATTGCCTTCCATTTTTTGTTAAAAAGAAAAAAAAAACAAATACATGTTGGATTAGAAATATTGCCTTTTTGGTCCTCATAACTCAGATTTTGAATCTGCCCGATTCCATGAATTCCTATGGTCCTGAGCTGGTCCCAGATCATATCTTGAAAACTGAAGTTATAACTTTCGCATCAATTTTGTCGGAATATATTGGAGGGATAAAACTCGAAATCGGCAAAGGAAAAAATCAAGATCTCGTCGTTCATCAACAATCGCTATTGAAGTAAGACTTTCAGTATGTCGGCTTTAATTCCACTTCGAAGCGGGGTCAGGTTGTGACATAAGGCCGTCTAGTTGCAGCCTTCTCTTCTTCTCTCAACGATCAACGGCAAAAAATAGTTTTGTAAAAAGCGGACGCTTTGAATCGAGGAAAGTGAAAAAAATACCACACACGAGTCAATAAACGTTGCAACTATCTTATCTTTATCACTCTATCTAGAGTGGTAAAGTGTGAGGTCACAAAAATAAAAATTTATGAACTTACGGAACTTTTTAAGATCATCCGAGAAAGGAAGGTTAACAATGTATCCTTGCTAAAAATCAGCGTCTTGGTGCAAATTGCTGGCGAGATATTACCACAGTTATGCACTAATGACTCCATACATATCCTAAAAGTGGCTTAGTTAGTTCTCCACGTTAGAAACCAAGCCAATTTAACAAGGATTTGTAACGGGTGATCAGAACATAACCGTGGCAATATCTCATCACTGATTGGGGGTGAAAAGGTAAATTTCTGCATGAAGGCATCATTCATCTTGTTGACAAATAAACATTTTGTGACGTCTTCACTTTAGTACTCTATTCAGAATATGTAATTAAGTTAATTTGAAGAGATTTATTCATAGAGTCCACGAACACATAGGGTGGTCTGCATGAGCTTGTAAAGTCCCTTTCTGCTGTTGTATTCCTAGCCATACACGCTATTTTTATTAAGAACCACTAAATTTTGCCTAGGCTCATTGTTCTTTTGCTGTTTCACCCTCAATTTGATCTTATTTCTGTGAGCGGTTTAAAGCTAAATCCTTTCGAGCCTAGTGGCCCATGGAGCCGGCGCTTATCTCCGGTTTCTGTAGTGTTAAGCGGAT
>JAOTRI020108052.1:0-13331 GCA_028564885.2 Zoanthus sanctaehelenae | reverse complement strand
GGGCAACCAAGTTACGTCACAATTATTCAAGATGGCGGCGCCCGGGAAATTTGAAAGCCAAAATAAGCGTTTTTGGAGTTTATTTTTCTCGAATACAAACGTTTTCATTGGAAAAAGATTGAGCAATTCCAATTGTCAAAATAATGTTCTGTGGTTTAAAGTTATTTTGTTGTTTTAGTGGAGGTTCCCTTTGAAAGCAGCCGTGCAAAGTCGTCTTCAGCTGATAATTTTTCCCGGTGCCAGGCCCTTAATGAAATCCCTGCCAAAGTAGCGACTCATTAACGACTCATAGAGACTCTTTATGAATAGCCTTGAAAATTACAACTTTTACCTTCCGACAATTTCAGGAAATACAGGACGAATATTATACTGTACACAAGACACTAAGTTTATGGGTAATAACACGTCCATCTCTTACGTAGATTTCGAAGGAGCCGTCTGCACTAATTACTAGTGAAATTAATCTTCAATACCAGCTGGCATGAAACAGCAACAAACAAAGAAAAACTTGCTTAAATCAACAGAACTTAGCGTGTAAATGCAGCCAACTTACATTGCGAGATCTAATCATAAAAGACAGGTAATCCTACAGATGCACAGGAAGCAGCTATAGGATACACTGTCTCCATTATAATGAAAAGGATTATGATCAATAATAGCATATATCTATGATTCTGTTCATCTTACCTTAGTACCCAGCTTTTTAGCAACCTTACTGACAGTGTCAGCACTTCGTGTATAATCAACTGCAAGTACGTCATCCCAGCCCCAAAATTTTGATTTGAACACTTGTGATTCCGCTCTATCAAACAAAAAGGAGTTGTAATTGCATACTTTAAATCGTCCGCTACAATGGTTCACATGCATTTATATATAAAAAGTGCTCTCAATAGATTACGCAGGGCAAACCACATCGGGATCATCATTCTACTCTTTACGATAGATGTGTGTTCCTTCAAGACCTAAGATAGCGTTTCAAGAGAATAGGCCTATTATAAGTATAAAGTCGATATCCGAGAAAACGTCATGAACCATTCGAAAATATTTACAGCAAGGCAGCTCCTTCTCTTCAAATATGTTACGACCTAAGTATTGTTCCGAGCGGGAATCCAGCCTGAACCACCCTTTGAAAAGAACTTTGGTCTGTACAACCAGATTAAATACGCTAGTTTATGATTTAAGCTTCTCCGTTGAAACATTCTTAGAATCGACATGACAGGAATCCAGTTTCAATGTCTGAATATGTAATAACAAAATTTATTTATATAGCGCTTTTCATACGCTGTAAGCGCTTTAGAATTTTAAAAAATATTAACATTGACATAATTGAAACTATTAAACTATTATATTATTACTATATCAATTTAAGACTACTAAAACTACTACATACTAAGGTGTTAAAAATACAAATACAGATTAAAAACAAGTTTGAATAAGTGAGTATGTGTACAGAGACTTTGGTAAGAAACAGTGTCCAGCTGAATAAATGGCAAATCTGTTCTGCTATAAACGTTTTAGTCAAACCCTTTCTAAAAGTCATAAATCACGATCTATACTTACTGCAGTTCAAAAACATATAGACAGGATTTCCAGCTTACCCTTGTAAGTTTCGCAATACGATTGCTACAGACGAACGCTGGATCATCTTACAAAGTTCCTCGCACAACTTGAATGCGGCTGCACGAACTAATCTTGCTGATTTGCGACCAACCCTTCAAATGATTACAGACAAACGTCATATTTTGCTAAAAATGTGGACTCAAAGCAATGCCCCTTCTAAAAACAACTACAAAGCAGCAACAATCTAACTAAAAGGGGACTTAAAGGCCCCCAATGAATACGAATAACCGAGGACCGTGTAACACCATAACACAAAAAACCTTTTCTCAGTGAAGTAGAGGATATTAAATGGGTGCGCGGAGATACGGATTTTATCAGCACGAGAAGATAAAATCCGTATCTCCAAGCGACCATGTAATATTCTATTTATTGTAAAAATTATCCATAAAATCTTCAAGTAAAATTCATCTCTTAATTATCTTTAACCGGTCACAGATTGTTTTCTTTTTCGTGTTTTCATTTTCTGCATTTGAAATTAGATTATCTATTGATTGAGTAAGTACAAAAAGCACAAGTTAACGATAATATAAGATGCCAAAGCCAGAGGCTTATACAGCGTGGGTCAGAGAGTTACAATGTGCTGCTAAGTTACAAATGAGAATATTCTGATAGGTATCAACGTCATTGTCTGTAACGTTAGCAAATCGTCTTTGTTGATGAGGTTCTTGCACAAATTCTCAGGAAGGTAATTCTTCGAGCAGTCTAGCCATGATTTGTTTGATAAATGGAAACGCAAAGCTGCTGTGAACGAAGAGCTCTTAAGGGTCGCCATGGTAACAATAATTTCTCTAGTGAAGATAACATGTTATTTTTACTAGTGAAAATAACAAGTATACGAAAGTGAGAAATATAAGTATTTTATGGATAATTATATAATAAAGTTGTCATCTAACATTATACAATGCTAATCATTAATGTTTTTCAATCATGTATATGTTTTATTTCATAGGGCAGAACACCGGCCAGGCCATGTCTTAAGGGACTCAACGAACAAATTAAAGGTACTTTTCCCAAGAGCCAATTACCTAAAACGAACTATGTTAATAGGGTGCAACTATTTGGAAAGCAAGCCTGGAAGTATTAGAAAAAGTTCTCACTAATTCATTCTAAGGAATTGATAAACCATAATTTTACTTCATTAGATATACGAGTAGTTTACATGTAACAGATAGCAGATTTTTACTGAGAGGCTGTTTCATACGATTTTTTTATCGATTTAAACATTGTTGTGTAGTTTAATTTTATATTATCTACTGAGATATTTACAAATCCTGATAACCGTAACCACGTTTATAACGTTTTGAGATGGAGATGAAAAGACATTACTTAGGTTATTTGAGAAACAATTTTACCATTTCGGGTCAAAATTATCTTTCATTCGCAACGCAGAATATCGTTACCTTTCATCAACCTACATTTAAGTAGGTATTTGTGTGACTTTCTTTTCTGGCTAATCTAGAGTGTCACTAGTTCTGATTTTCTTACGCATCATTCTATGACACAGACAAACTAAGATAAAACTAGTATTTTTTTAATTCACTTAAGTCCTGACGAATTACGTACCACACAAATATCTCCGAATGGCAGTCCAAGATGTATACATTCTTTGACTCCAATAATTTCTGTTCAAGTTTCCCACCCGGCAATTCAACTACAAGTAACAACAAAAAAGTCAATTAAATTTGAATTTTTGCCAATTTTGTTATGAATCGAATCAAAAAATGTGTTTCCTTTCGAAAAATAAAATAATGCTTACACTTTTCCAAATTGAGAAAAAGGCCATACATGTAGAGCCACCTATTCAAACAAGAACAATGGAACACAGGGCGGCAAGACTCAAAAACCTTTAATTTGGGAACATTAAATGCTTAGCAGTTTATCTAGCACGTCATTCAACCACAATATTTACTCAGTTAAGCGATAACAATGGCTATTTTTTGGCTTGATAACTAGACAGTGCTCGCTAGTATATAAGAGCGTGCATTTTTACATGATACTGTATCGAGTTTGATCAGAAATGACAAACAAAAGCTTGCACCGTATTTACAGGTGAATGTTTCCAGACGAACTCGTACTCAAGTTCAAAACTGTGTATACACTGATCGGATGTGAGCCAGTTTCTTTCCAAAATGAATAATTTCAAAGTAGGACCTCATACTGGATTAAAAGTTTCAATCCGGAAGCAAACTCGATCTGTAATGGTTTCACTTTTGTTCTGGAGTTATGTAAAGACTGTTCACCTAAATGCAGAGTTAGAGAAGGGGAAATGAAGAAATCGTCTAAAAACTCAATCCTGAATGAAGTAAACATACCCCAAGTCAGAGGAGAACTTTTGTGTAATCAGCAAAATTCGAGGTAATTTTTGAATTTGTAATTTTGGTGGATTGAGTTTTTTTCGCATTTGTTTGTTTTCCTACCCAGGAAGGAAAACTATACGCGTACAAATTACTTAGTTAGAGATAAGGCTAACTCTGGTTAAGGGTCGGGTAGGGGAAGTCAGGTTGGCATAGTGGTCATCAGTCCTGCCTCCCACTTTTACGACCAAGGATAAATTCCTGGCCTCGGTATGTGGGCTGAGATTTGTCGATCTCCATCTGACTCCGAGGGGTTTCTCCAGGTACTCTGGTTTTCCTCCCTCAGCAAAATCGACTTTCACGTCAAGATCTGATATTTACGTAACTGATCATGGAATGGAATACACTTGCAGTTCTTTTCCAAATGGCCCACCGTAGCACTTTAACCATGTATTTTCAGGGGTTGCTCTAAAAATAAAGTTCGAGCCCTGCATGCCTATAACTCACGAATATATACCTTCTTACTAAGTCGCAATCCAAAAGCATAATGCTTTCACTATGACGTATTAGCTTCTGTGGGAACCCGAGTATTTACGCGTATGTCCTGTATGGCGAGTAAGACCAGTATGATGAGTATGACCAGTATGATGAGTATGACGAGTATGATGAGTATGATGAGTATGACCAGTATGACGAGTATGATGAGTATGATGAGTATGACCAGTATGATGAGTATGACCAGTATGACGAGTATGATGAGTATGACGAGTATGATGAGTATGACGAGTATGATGAGTATGACGAGTATGATGAGTATGACCAGTATGACGAGTATGATGAGTATGACGAGTATGATGAGTATGACCAGTATGATGAGTATGACCAGTATGATGAGTATGACCAGTATGACGAGTATGATGAGTATGATGAGTATGACGAGTATGACCAGTATAATGAGTATGATGAGTATGACGAGTATGATGAATATGAAGAGTATGATAGTATTACAAGTATGATCAAAATAATGAGCAAAACAAAGGCCATAACAAGACTATTAAGATTCAAACAAACAATAAACACTAGCGGGTTCAAGTTAGTAACTTATAAGCATGTGCCATCTATAGTTTTTTTTTAATATTTTTTAGTACTTTTTTCTTTTTTTCTTTTTTGTTCTCTTTTTCTCTTTTATTTTGAATTAAAAAAATATGCATTTTTATTTTTGTTAAGAACTTTTTTTCTTTTAAAAATTAAAAAAAGTGTTAGTGATTATCATTTAAGCCTCATCCTACAGGCATAAGGCTTTCTCAATGATATCTTATCTTCTACATGAAACTGAGGCTGTTTGTTAGCTATGCCTTGCTAATGAAACCCAAACCGGCCGTAACAGTTGTACATGGCTACAATATGTTCTTTCTGGGAACCTGAGCCTGCTTGCTAGCTAGGCTTGCTGATGAGATCTAAAAAGTCCAACAGAGCTTTCCATGGCTGCTAGCAATCAGGCTCACTATTTTTTATGGTAGATTTAGGGGTAAAGCCCACTACCAACGTGGCCATAGTGCCCTATATTGTGGCTTCAAGTTAGTTACTAGCACATTTGACCTATCGCTACACTTCATGGCTACTAAACGTTGGCTCCAGTACCATAAGTGTCTACTCTTGGTTTATGCAAGCATTTAGAAGTTTGGTACAAAGAGGAACAGTGGTAAAAAAGTTCCATACCCTGTGGTAATTCAAGATAGCCAAGCCCCAGAGCAACCTTGTACAAGATTGGTCGAAGAAGCGGTTGGTAGTAATCTGGAACCATCTGCAATAAAAACATGTATGAGAAAACACTGTTGCATCTACAAGAGAAACCTCTCCATGGGTTGGAGCCTCAACCTTTCTATAAAAAAAACAACATCCAGGTTTTGTTGCATTCAAGATTAAATCCAAAAATTGTCTTTAGTCGCGTATAATACAAAATTAGGAAAAATAAACAAATTTAATCTTAAGACAATTATGTCAGCAAACGGATTGCTTTCATATAAGGGGTAAAACAATCGTTTTCCTCGAACGTACTGACATAAGGTTATACAAGAGAAATGAAAACAAAAAGAAAGAAAATCAATACTCCAGAGGCAACAAGAGCGCCTACCCTTCATACCAATATAAGTTTAAAAAATCAACCTCATTTCAAGAATATAGATTGTTTGTTTTTTGTTTCCGGTCTTCATTATTGTCTAATATAAAATTATTTTTATGATAAAAGGTATTCTCAAATTGAAAAATGTTACGTTGGTAAATTATTCCCAAAAAGGTATAACTCATTCAAATATTCAAAAGGTAGATAAGGCTGATCTGTTGTAATGTTCGCAGCTTTGAATGTTTTGCTTGTTTTTTTCATTTCTAGAAGTCAAGCCCCAGCTGCCCTGTACTTCCGATCTCGGAAGACGGTTATTCTACGTGCATGAAGTACTCAGGCACAATTTCTAGTTAGTATTGTTGGATAGCCGAGGATTTCCATGGCAATGGATCGTTAGAGGTAACTTACGTCTACTGAGCGTGTTGGTCTGCCTCCAAGTGCTTTCCAGAAACCACTTGGTTCATCATCCTGTTGACAGTGAGAAAATATGGCTAAGCAAGCTAAATCCTTATACGAGCCTTATCTCCGGTTTCTGTAGTGATGAGAGTCTTTCACTCCCGCTGGTCGGGACAGTAATCCATCGCAGGTTAGCTCCCAGCAGATGCTGGTACTCATTTACCTATCCCCGAAGAATGGAAAACTGGGTTGGCTTAGGCCGAAAAAATGGTTACACAAATATTCGAATATTGGCAATTTGCCGGGATCGAACTAGGGACCTTGTGGTTGGAAAGCAGAGATCTTACCAACTGCGCCAACCACGTAAGCCCTGAGGAAAATATGGGCAAGGTAAAATCTATTTAAATTTCAAAACGCCAAGGAAACAGCTTTCAACTGAGCTAAGCACCTCTTAAGGATTCACACGGAGATATAAATCTCCATTATCGTAGAAGGCAAGTAACCTAACCAAGAAATATAACCATAAGCATTTTTTGCATATCTTTACGTATGAGACAAGTGATAATCCCAGTTTTACACCAGAAATTACTATGACAATTATTTTAGGGAAATGGCACAAAAATCTAGAATAGTATTACTCTAACTTGAATAATATCCTTGCAAAATCAAGAATCAGCTTAGTACGTTATTAGCGAAAGACTGAAGTAAGAGCTAGGAAACCTTTTAGAAATGAAGACATCGTAAATTACTATATTACTGTAACTCGATAGAATGGAGGTAGAAAAGCAATAGTCCTTGATGAGTTTGGTGTTTTATCATCAGTCACTTAAAAAAGGATAATGAAATATTAAGTATCTGTTGGGGCTGTAACTCATTGCATGCTTCTTCTTACCTCACTAACAGCATACAAATTTGTGCGTGACGATTACACACTTATTCCGAAAAGACGTTGTCAAGTTGTAAAATTTTCTAATTATCACTGTTCTATCATTGTTCTGACGAAACAATAATTCCATAAAATTACTTAACGTCTTAATAAAATAACAGCTAAACCATCACACAAAGTTTTATTACTCTATTTTATCTTACTTAATCCTTCCACTCCCAATCAGTTATCAACATTCAGTTTCTCCTTATATAACAAAAACAAAATAATTAGGCATTTGGTAATGAAAAAATGAGAATTGAAAAAAACATGGAAAACTACTGAAGATTAAAAGTGAAATTCTCTCAAACTTGCTTAATGAGAAGTATGGGCTAAAGTTGGGAGATCTTAATAATTCATCTGGGAGTGAAACGGTTAAAGTGTCAACATTAAGTCGTCCAAATTATGCGAAGAACTTACTGTTTCGCACATGATAATTTCAGCTTTATTCTTCCTCTCGTTCTTGTTCACCTTTTCAGCAAAGAGCCTGCCAACCATGATGTGAATTACGTAAATATCATCTTAATATGCTTACCCATTAAGACGCCTCCCCGAGCTAATAAAATACAAGTCTACGGCATAGAATAGGACATCAAGATTAAAAATTTGATCTGTTTTAGATTTCTATTTATAAAAAGGACAAAATAGAAGACAGATCATAAAATTAATAATACACACAATACAAACCTTGCTTTGGTCTTGGTTGTTGCTTTGGACTAAAGAAAAGATAACAACATGATTTACAAATAAACTCAAATAGACGTTATTTTCTTAAAGAGGAATATCCTATATGCAGTTAGTAGGTATATTGCTGTTTATAAGCATTGTGAAAATTTACTACGTTCAAACTGGGACCAACAGTTTGTTCAAAATCATCTGCATAATTAACAAACAACCGGAGTTGTGAATAAAAACGTAAAGCAAAATACCACTATACGATGCAAGACGAGAACAAGATCGTAAAATGTTACGTTTGGTTTATACTTTCTTCAAAAGTTGCTGAGTGGCAAAAACCTTTAATAGAGGCCTTTACTATGGAGGTTCTTATATTTCTCTTTGGTATGTTGGAAAATAATAATTTCATAAAGGAAATAAAACGGTTATTTCCTGGCGATACCCACTACATAGTTTGAGAGAATTCTCACGTATAATCTCTTCTTGAATTCTCCCCAAGGTTTGCCTTGGTTTTCAGGCACGCTGAGAATGCTGTAATTATTGACATACTATAAAGTTTTTACTCACAAGCCAGTCTGAAAGATTCCTGAGACACTGAGTGTACGTCATACAATTTCATTTCCGAATATGTTGCAGTAATGCTCGCTTTGCAATTGGTTCAAAAACAATGGTCTTTCATTTCAATGTTTTTGAACCCATCGCAAAGCCAGCTTTACTACAACTTATACGGAAGTGAAAATGTATGACGTCAGGAGCCCATAAGTTGGAGCGAGCAACTTCAATGTTCTAGTGTCACGGCGTTTTTACAAACCGACTTATTTTTAGTTCAGTTATTGCGAAATTAACCAATCGCATGCGTCCAAACTTGATCAATAACATTGTTAATTTGTATAATTTGTCTGATTCCTCCGGTACTGAAAATTCAATTGAAATTTCCTACTAAAAGCGATCTTAAAATAAACCAGTTCGTGAAAACGCAGTGGATAGGTCTATTATGGGAGTTGCTCGCTCCTACTTATGGGCCCCTGATGACGTATCACTGTCTCAGGAATCTTTCAGACTGGCTTGTGAGTAAATGCAGTTGTTCCTGAACACAAACCTTAAGCCAATGCATGTTGAAACGGAAAATAACACATGAAATTTTTTTGTTTCCTGTAAATTAATAATTTTTTTTCACTGAATGTTATCTTTTTAACAGGATTTTGTCGTCTGAAATATGCACTTTGAGCGAAAAAGATGTTCAGTGGCATTGCGCGACCGTGACGTCAAGTTGTTTACCCTAAACACTATTAAACATGGCCATAGAGTTGGTTAGAATGAAAGGTGGAAGAGGTGTGTTACTGGAGCACCCAATGGCACCAGAACGAAATGACAGGCAAGTAAAATAGACTTATCCAAGCAATTCGTGCTTGCGCGAGGTAAACAACTTTACGTCACAGGAAGTCAATTAGACCACAGTCCCCGGGACACTTTTTCATCAAAATTAAGGAATTTTACGGCCTAAAAAACATGTTTATGAATATTAAAGACTTTTTGATACTACAGTGATTTTATACACATATAAAACTACTAAAAAACAAAAGAAAAAAAAAGTCATATGCACTTTAAATGCTTTCAATTTACCTTAGTTCCAGCCCAAATGTATATCTTTAAGCCATCATCCAGAAGAAAGGTGAACGTACAATCTAGAGAGCCAGAAGATGGAGGAACCTGGACGGATGGCATATTAAGGAAAAATAACTTCATTTTTAGTGATAAACCATATCCTTTTTGATCCCAAGGTTTTATTATACCTATACCTAATTCCATTGCGATATACGGATGTTTTACACTCGCCCCCAGGACCAGATACTGATCAATCACAGGTTATCTCCCAGCACACGCTGATACTCACTTACCAACTTAGGTACACGGTAGCAAGGAAAGCTGATAGTAAACCTATACGAGCAACATCCCTCAACTAAAGTGATACCAGCGCTTGTTTTGAGTCAGTGAAAAAATCACTGACTCAGATGGGATTTGAATCCACGAGCTTCGGGTTACTTGACCGCCGCTCTACCAGCTGAGCTACAGAGTCAACTGGGAGGGGTGTGTGAGTTACAAATCGTATCTGCGTGAACACAGAATATTTCTGCGATTAAACACATAGTCAACAGTGTTAATGACACTATGAGGATAAGCGTTTCAATTGAAATTTCAATCATCCTTAAGGAATTACACACATAATTAAAGTGAAACCGCTGCTAGAGAGGCGGTCTAGTAACCCGAAGGTCGTGGATTCAAATCCCATATGAGTCGAGAGACAGTGTTTCATCACATTTCCAAACACCGAGAAGAGAGTTGAAAATACGACGCGCAGCGAATAATTTTTCTTTGACGAAATTCGAGGTTTTCGGAAATGAGATGAAACACTGTCCCTCATGTTTGATTTTCCTTCTCAATCGAAACTAAAACTGAGGAGTAAAAGAAGAAATTAAATTGTCAAAATATGTGCTAAATAAGATCACATATCCAAACCATTGTCATGGTAATGATTCTTTTATTTTAACTTGGTTAATTATTAATAAGTTTGAGAAGTAGCGAATAATACACTGCCATTTCAAAACTAACTTCTGTTATCTAAAACGAATCAAAGTAGAAAAGAAAAACTTTGAGCCACTGTTTTATCATGCTACGATATACATAACCGTCAACAAAAAATAGATAAAAAATAAAGTTATCACAGAAACAATCCAGTAACGGAGGAAAAGATTTCTAACTGCTTTTGCATTAAACAAATCAGATAACAAGATATCAATATAAATAAGAACTTCTTTTTTAAAAGAAAAATTAGTTTTCAATAATGGAAAGCAATTGACAGGAATAAAAGATATCCTGAATGACTAAAATATAAATGGTAAAAAATTACGTTTCGTTATCACCTTGACAACATAATCAAGAAAACGTTCCTGGCCTTTTTCTTTTTTACTAGTCATTGCCCAACTTTCTAATAACCAGGATACTTACAGGTTCTAACTGCAATTTCTGTGTTTTTAGAATCCTGTAAAGCCGTGTCTCATACACCTTCGTAAAAGAAACAGGTTAAGTTTAATGCAATAGATATTTTGACAACTTTAAAAAGTCAATTTTTTTCAAAAAAAGGTTTTTATGGTTATGATGTTAACATTGATGGTGACAATCATGACGATAATGATGACAATGGCGACGATATTTACCATGATGATGACAAAGACAATGAAGATGAAAAAATGATGTTAATGGTGACAAAAACGACAGTGATGACGACAACGATGATCCTTACGGTTATAAAGTTGTTTACGTATGATTATGACTATAGCGCCAAGTTTTCAAATAAAATCTTAATGCTAGCAAAAATCTTACTTCGGCTAAGTAAATGCTTGACTGAACAAAATACAACTCGGACAAACAAATAGATCTAAAAAAGTACTTACAGGATCTTCAACAGTGTAGAAGCCACTGGCAGTTCCACCTTATTAAAAAAAAATTAAAATCAGCTGATTTACGCTTATAATTTATCAGTTAATAAAGCTGAAAATTATCCCTGAAATGTTTGTTTGTGAAACTATATACTAACTCTACCCACCAGGGCCCGGTTGGTAAATGGCTGGTTAAGTTTAACCCCCGGTTAAGCAAAAATTCAAACAGGAATTTCTTCTCAAGAAAAGGTAAACGGTTATTTATGAAGATTGTTTGGATTTCTCCAGGAAATGTCTTGTTAATCCCCAAATTCCAGCTAAGATCTTTCCTTATAACATTGGAAACAATATCGTGGGTTACACACTTAACCCTGGGTTAGCGCTAATCGGCTTTTGAGCAACTTGGCCCAGAAAAACACAAGTGTCTCTGACAGATTCGTCAAGAGCAAAAAAGGCTGCGTATAATCACTTTCCAAGCTGCTTGCGTCATAATCAGGGTGCGAGCAAAATTTTGAAATCCACTTGTCCATCGGACAACCATCATAGAAAATTTGATAGTCCGAGACCCAAAAGTGCTTGTCCAAAGCTACAAATACTATTAAAGATAAAAAACGAACCGACCTTAATTGACGCAAAAACATTCAAGTCTTTTTTTTCTTATTAATGGCAGTGTCACTTTAAGCCTTGCAAGTAATTTCTTTTCTAACCTTAAAGCGAATATCATTTACAATGTTTATCGTGTTTTTCACTAGCAAGTCGGATTGTTTAGTTTAGATTGATACTGATGAAAGTTGCGTTTTCTCTTCCTTTCATACACCTGCTTTGCAAGGACCTTGCCATTTTTCTTGCCATAACTACTCGAAGACTCAGTCGATTCTTTGCCTGATTCTTTGGTTGACCGCTTTGGAAGGAAAATAAACAGCGTGGACTGACGCTTTTGAGATTCCGCCATTATTGACTCAAGTTTTGGGCCTGGGGATGGTCCTAACAGGGCTGGGTACTAAGGCCAGGTTCCTAAGCCATAAGATACGGAGGTCACGAAAACAAAATGAATGACATTGTGAAGTTAAAGGTTTTCTGTTATGACTGTTGAAGTCAACTTGAAGTCAATTTTCATCTGTTTCTGTACTTGTTTAGGAATCAGAAATGTTTAAGATTAACATGTCCGAACTAAATTTCTACTTGTCCCGAACAATCGGACAAAGGTTTTGGCGCACCCTGATAATACATCTAAAGCCGTGAAACAGAAAGTTGTAAAAATTTGAGAATTTCTCGAGACCAGTCGATTCACCTCAACCTCTGCATTTAATAGCATAACTGTAGCCTTAAGTAAATTTTATTTAAGATTAACTTTACAAACACTTGTAAACCTCACTCCTAAAAGGTAATTTACAACTGGCTACTCGGATCGCAATCATATATTATTTATGTATATTTAAAGATTTGTAAATTTATAGTAACTTAGTTTTATGGCTTAGAAGAGCCACCCAGTGAAAAGTCATTAAACCATTATTATTATTATTATTATCATTATTATTATTATTAGATGGAAAAATGTTCTTTAGATATCTACTGTTATTTTGTGACGTTGATGATAGTGATATTTACGAAAGTAATCGAAATTATGGTGAGGGCGGTAAGGTCACACTTATTTTCTAATAAAAAACGATAAACTTTGAAATGTTCTATAGAACATGATCTGATGTTTGCGATACCAATAAGCACCGATAAGCACCAATATCTTTTTAGCTCTTCTTGTCACACCAATCACACTAAAAAAGGTATACCTTTTGGTTTAGCTCTTAGACTTCGCCGCATTTGTTCTACAGATAATATTTTCCATCTTCGTACGAAGGAATTAA
>JAOTRI020108041.1:0-13331 GCA_028564885.2 Zoanthus sanctaehelenae | reverse complement strand
TGATTTATTTCAAGCAGCCATTCTTCATTATTTCCTCCAGAAAGCACACAAGTACTGTTCTTACCAACTTTTATGATTTGCATACATTTATCTTCTACAAGCACTGATGTCAGTTAACAAACAACATTTGGGATTTCAAAATTGGTACCCGGATACTCTGGCTTAAAATGCCTCCTGATATCATTGGATTGATGAGGCTGAATCAGTTTCCTCTTGATCTTGCCAACTGCAATGCCATTTTGCATTGCATGCCGAATCTGTGGTGAGTCACTTTTACGAATGTCTTGATTTAGGGCTGTTGCTACTACAGCCGACGATTTATAAAAATAAAATGGCCCATAAACATTTTCCAGTGCCTCTCTGTCAAACCTATAATTCTCTTTTACATTGATTTTGAAAAGTGAACCATTCACCTGCTGATACCTTTTAAGAATTTGTTTTAAATTTTCCCTTTCAGCATACGTTTTTTCCAAGGTTGTCTTCTTTGGGGTCACCATGTGATCATAACTCCCAGTCTCAGATCTCGAGTTCTTGAGGACTTGCACCGTGAACACCCAGGGGTGTCCCGAATGAAAAGTATCGCCCGCAGCCATCTTTGGTGGCCAAGGCTAGATGAGTCTATTGCAGCTTAAGCAAGTGCATGCCCAGACTGCTCCTGAGTCAAGAACAAACCACCCAAGGCACCATTTTACCCTTGGACCTGGCCTGCCAAACCGTGGGAACATATTCATATAGACTTTGCTACCTACAACAGTCTCCATTATTTAGTCTTAGTTGACGAACATTCAAAATGGCCTGAAGTCATTGGCCGAATGAAGTCAACTTGTGCTGATGCCACAGCAGATGCCTTACGCTCTGTTTTCACTAGAAATGGGTTACCTGAACAGATCGTCAGCCATAATGGCTCACCAAACCAGTCAGGAGAATGTGATAATTTTTTTAAACAAAATGGTGTCCAGAGGATCTTGGTGTCCCCATACCACCCCTCTTCTAATGGTCAAGCTGAAAGGTTCATCCAAACTTTCAAATGTTTCTTAGAAACTTCAAAGAAACACTCAAACTCAACATCACACATTCAGGACTTCCTTCTGACCTATCGAAGCACGTACCCCACACTCTACAATGGGAACCACACCTGCCAGACTCTTCCTAGGCAGAGAAGTGAGAACCAGATTTTCCTTAATGAAACCAGATATAAATAGCAGAGTAACACGCAAACAGGCCGAGATGAAGCTCCATCACGATCAGCACTCAAAGCAACAAGAGTTCTCGGTTGGAGACCTAATACTTGCACGAGACTATCGCAACAAGGACAAGTGGCAACCAGTTACCATTGTGGAAAAGGCAACACCCTACTCGTATATTAGGTCCAGTTGGACAAGGAACAGTTAACCTGGCGATGTCACACAGATCAGCTTCTGAATAATAGCAACTCATCAGACACACAGCTCAAACTTCGAGATCTGTCTGGGAAATGTCCTATGCTACCTGTACAGGATCCATCAACCCACTACATCCGCTGAATCATCATCAGTCAGTGAACCCACCCACCAGTACAGCTGATATCGATGTTCCTGATCTTCATCCAGTCCTCAGGAGATCTCAACGAGAAATAAAACCTCCACAGAGACTTATTGAACAAATTTGAGCAAAACTTTAGTTTTTTGACATTTATTAGTTATTAATATAAGTCAAGTTGTTGTTTTTCCACCACTCCTTTCACTTAGAGGGGAAGTGTTATAGTGTATGAGCCCGCTTGCATTAAGCATGCGGTTTTCCTTGAAATACATACTTGTGATTCAACCGCCATCTTGTGTGCGTTTGTTTATATTTGAGTTCTTGACATCCACCACAGTTTGTAATCTCAAGGAATCATTAAAATCTTTTTCTTATTTTAATTTATAATAAATAAAACCCGTTAACGAAGCCTTAACCCGCTCAAAAAAAGTAGCGCTATACAACTATACAATACCAAGTAGTTTTAGTCCTCCAGAACAGAGGTAACCCAGTTCCCGACATGAAACAATACTAAGAGACAAGCGCTGACATTTTGACTGTTTTTCTCTTTCAACGTACTTTTGTAACTAATTTAAAAATTTTTAAAAATTTTCAAAATGGTAAAGCAACTGAGGAGGCTTAATTAAGCGAAATATATTTTGCAAGCCATTTAAAACAACAGTTTTATAATTTTAAGTTTTTAAATCAATTGCAAAAGTATGTTAAAAGAGAAAAACAGTCGGAACGTCAGATTTATTTCGGTTTTTAAACTTTTCCCTTGCTGCCGCGGAAGTACTTTCAAACACAGTCACATCACTGACACTGTTTTCTAAAAAAGGCTTGTAGCTTTTTAACTTTCAATTTAACCAAAAGTGGATTGGTAAATACGACCGGACCAGGATTTTAGTGATGTAACTATGCGAATATGATTTGAAAAAAAGCGAGGAATATTTACCTACTTGTGCATGCTGGTGTTTTTATTGTTTTGAGTTGCTTGCATTGTTCAGTATCTTCTCAAATGTTTTATAATCAACAATATAGAGGTCGGATTTAGGTTCTAAAGTCGGAAAACTAAGAAAAGGAAAATAATTATCACGTGAAAAAACTTTTCAAGTTTTTTAAATAGAAAAATTATTTTTGATAATATCTCTAATCTATACAACTTATTTATATTTGTTACATAATTATCCATAATATACCTATATTTCTCACTTTCGCAAACTTGTTATTTTCACTAATTAAAAGATTGTTACAATTGCGAGCCTTGCGAGCTCTTCGTTCACGGCAGCTTTGCGTTCGAATTTTTCTTAAGGATTTTATGGATATAATTATATAATATATATCGAATATAAATCCCTGTCCCCGTACGCCCATGTAATATGTGCGTGCTTAGTAAAATAAGCCGTGAAAATTACCGATTTTCCACTATATATAAATAATACATAAGTGATGCCTGTAAGTTTCGCAACTCAAGGTTGAAGCCTATTTAGTATTTCAGGAATAAAATATTTGGAAGGTTAGATTTATTACAGTGATGTGACTTAAATCCGGCATTCATTAAATCTAAAATTAAAAGAGGGCTGAATTCTATTTGTAAAAAAATCAAACAGAAAAACTTATCAAAAATGTCAAAAGAAAGGCAATCCTTAAACTTATCAAAAAGACGGAAAACTTGCTGGAAGTGCGCCGAAAAACACGTTGAATTAATTGGTAACTAGAGTTACTCTTTTAAGGACAGCTTTCACTAAAGTAGAAGCTCAGTAAAGGTTACATTGATTGTCGTTGATTTACCAGCTGAGAAAGTGGGAATTACGGGCTAGATTTGGCAGTCCATCAGCGGCTCGAATCAAACGCCAACCGCCAGACAATTTCTTAGCGACAACCCTGCACAGGATACCCACGAAGAAGGGCGCCGGTTTTGAAAGTTAATACAGACTACTTAAGGTACTCAACATCACATGGTAAAGACAAGAATTTTATAGCTTTAGGTGCATGTAATACATATGCATGTATATGGCTTCCCACTTTTCTTAAAATCAGTAGCTCTGTTAAAAAAGTAAAAAAACATAACTTTAACCGTTGAAAAAGATAGTGCAAGGATTTACTTTTCTAGACTTACAGTCTTTAATTCGTCAGACATTTTCACGGAATAAACACTCATTATGATGTAAGTAAGTATCTCAAATGTATGAAAGATTCTAGAGGGTTGGGGCTGCAGGAAAACCCCATTGTTATATATTTGAATTTTCATCGGTTTTTATTTTATTTTTTTATGTTTGAATTAACTTGTTAATAATATTCAAACAAATCGGTACCAGCGGCCTAGCGTAAACGAGAATTTTCCACACAAACATTATTCATATGAACTGAATCTCCAACGCGCCCAATATTCAAGAGTATTGTTGGATTATAGATGAGGATGAAGAATAATTTCTTACCCTGGAGAAAATCTGAAACATTGACAGATGTTTCTCGGTTGATACTTTTCAATGCCAATTCGCCTATTGAGCTGTCAACAAAAATATGAAATTCTAAAGTAATGCTTTCAGTTACCGATGGCTGTCAAATGGACCAACGAACATGTAGCCACGTGCAATACTGTAACTTGGATGTTATTTTTCTAAAAGGTAACTTATATCAAAATGTGGCTCTTTAATTGAAAAATGTTTACCAATCGCTTGAAGAAAACTCTAAGAACATCTAAATATTATCAAATGTTTGATGTTATAATGAAGAAGGAATATATGTATAGATTTACGAAGTACTAACAATAGCATTAATTGTTAAAATAGGTTTTGAATTTTACATTAAGTCTCCAAATTTTATAATTAGTTTTCTTAATTGGAAATTTTCATTCTCGAGTTGAGGAACTCCCTATCAATCGCTCCTTAATTTTTCCGGTTTTAGTGTCTGGTATTGAAGAAAAACTCTGACTTAGCTCATTGTTTTACTGTCCTGAAGCACGTTTTACAAAGGTAATCATGTTTAGAATTGAAGTTTTTGAAACATAATATTCAAAGACTGATGGGCAATAAAAAAATTGTTTGAAAATATATTTTCAAGTTTGCTTATAATAATATAATGGTCAAATCAAACCAAACATTGGTTCAATGGCTGTTGATAAACCTTTATTGAATCAGCCAAGAAGTACAGCAGTATTTGCTTGTCTAAGAAAATAATATGTATCTTAAAAAAATATGATGAGAACCTCGAGCAAAAACTTTTCAAGCTTTAGTGAGAATCGAAATCTGTGCTCGTTTGGGGCTGGTAAGAGTTCTTTGAGCTTATTTTTGTCTTGGGTAAGGATTTTCGTGTAGAACTTTTGGCACTGTTTGAAATCAAATAATTTGAGTGTATACTCTGATATAAATGCTACAACGGTAACTGTTTGAAAAGTTTGAAAAGTTTTTTACTTTAATAAAGGACAACTTAAAAAAATGGAATCACTGATTAGTTTTAAGAATTCATCTTTTCCTATAGTCGGAAACCTTTGTATTTCGGCCATTTACAAGTAATCGAAAAGAGCATGTAAATTGTTAATAATGCATATGGACGGTGTGCGTGGTCTGTTTTCAGATTTATCATGGTCATATGATCTATTTTGACCAATTGCACTTGCAAATTTTTTCTAGTGGACGAAGGTTTCTTATTAAATCTGGTCTAAGTAATGCCGCTTCTAACATTGCAGTTACTGTTACTATTGTCTCACAAAATGTTTTCTGAAACAATAGATAAAGATGATATTCTGTATTGTACTGGTACTCAAATGTTTGGAAATATTTGCAACGGATTCATCAAGGTAGGGGATTGTCACTATGAATGATACCGATAATATCAATAATTATTGACAAGGATATATATATGTGGAATTTTGCTATAAAAATGAACTAATGCATAGATAAAATATAAATGTAACATTTTACACAAACGTACAATGTAAGCCTCTACACCGAGCACTATATAAACACGTTGGGACCGGGTTTTACCCCCTCAAACTACCATGAAAATATTGAGCATGATTACTTACTAGAATGTCAGGTCCATAATTATATATAGTAGTAAGATCCACTAGTACAGAAAAACAAGCTGGGGGGTTGAATCACCCCCTACCCCAGGCTATATCGGGTTAAAAATAGAATTCTAGGGAATTTATTTAATTATTTAGATTTTCAAATAAAACATGATTTCCAGTACAAGAGCAAAGGTATATCAAAGAAACCTAGTACATAATATTCTAATATTTTTTTTATTATCATTTCTCATTGACTGATCGCGATATAATTTACTTGTAGCAATTTAGAAAAAACAACTGACCAAATTTAACTTTCATCTTGTTCCTAAAATTCCAGTTCGGCTCATGGCATGGTTGCAACTTATGAATCAAGTAAGTTTCAAGAAATCTCAATAATTTATGTCAAATTTTCAAGTTATTTTTCTTTCCTGTGTAAAAATAGCTGAACTATAAAAGTCAATAACGATTTTGAATATCTTTGTAAAACCATTTCAGAGGCGGTACGCCAAGACAACCGTCTGGTTCAGTGCGATAGTTCTCACATGAAGATGTCTTTCGCCAACCTCGACTATGCCTTTGCTGGTTACGATGTGGTTATGGGGTATCCGCTGAGTATAGCCCGCGATCCTGGATTCAGAAATGCCATATTCAAAGCAGACTACACACATGGTAAACCAAACGGGGACTGCAGATACATGCTACCTAAAGGGATAAATGCTGTGCCGGATGTGTCATGTGATGTTTCCTTTTCGTCAGAAATTATTGAAACTAAATCGGACTTTTTCAAGTCTCTTGCAGTTAGTGCTAATATTCAAGGAGGTGGTTTTGGATTCGAGTTTTCAGCCAGTGCATCATACCAAAAATCGAATTCGGAAATCGCATCTCGAAATTATGTTTATGTTATATCTAAAGCAACATGCACTTCCCATTTTTCTATGCTCGAGTACACAAATCCACCTCCATTGAGTGACAGTTTCCTAAAGTCGGCCAAAGCGCTTGCCACTGCTAGTTCACAAACCGCAGATGATGAGGTTGCAAAATTCGTTGGAAAATATGGTACACATTTTCTTGACGAGGTTACCTTTGGCTCCTCGTATACTCAGAAACATAGAATGACCACGGAAACCTTTAAAAGTATGAGCGGCGAAAAGTTTGGAGTGGCTGTGCAGGCAGGTTATTCTGGGATGGTTAGTGTGGGTGGGGGGTTTAGCTTAGATTCTGAGCAGAGACAGGCTGCTTCTTCATTTTCCAAAAAAGTCGAGACAAGCACTGTAACTGTCGGATCCGCCCCTCCAAGCAACGGAGACGCAATGACGTGGGCGTCTGCTACCAAAGACAACCCCGTTCCGATTAAGTATAGGCTTCGACCAATAACTGAACTCTTTACAGATAAATTTATGACCGACGTAGATTTTGATTATAATGCTGTAAAAAACAAACTCGCAAACGCTCCTTATATCGCTTGCAAAAGCCATCAAAGTAAAAACCCCACAATTCCATGCGACAAGATTGATGAATCTGCAACTGCAGAGGTGACTAGTATTGGGGGAGGCTATCCTCACCATTCCTCTAATGTTGATTACACGTTAGGCGACGGTATAACCTGTGAAATTGTCTGTAAAAGAACAAAATGTATTGGGTATTTTCCGCGTTCAGGGGAGCGGTGTGCACTCTTTTTTGATTCTGAATCAACCATTTACGAATGGAAATCTTCTACTTCAATTCCAAAGTATCATATTTTGGCGGGCAATATGGAAAATTCTATGGTCTTCCAGCATCATATTGCTAAAAAAGCTGATGGGTCTACAAAGCTGTTTTCATATAAATTTCCCCTACCTCAAGCTACACTTAGTAAAAGCCTTTGTACCCTTGTGTGTGTGGTAGACGCTCTTTGCAAGGCTGTGAGATATGATAACACAGATTGTGTTATTTACCATAAGACTAACAGTCTGCCATCTGAACATATTCCAGATGCCTGGTTTATCATTCTTCCCAGATAAAAAAGGAAACAAATCCCGTAAATTTGGGCATAGTAATTTAATGTGTCTAAAAATACGGGCTTTTGTAGTTGAAGCTATAATAAAAAAAGGCCTTAAAGAATGTTGTGAGCGTATACATTTTTTGGGGAGATTACGGTGAAAAGGCACAAAAATGGTTTAATAGAAAAATTAAATGTCATTACCTATAAAATAAATATATAATTAGTATATCCCCTTCGATTTCTGATATAGAGAGCTAGATAGTCGAAATATGTATTGGTCTCTTAGGAATTAATGCTCGAGAAGTAGATTATCTTTTGATGGTATATATATATATATATTGTAACCAAGCAACCGAAGCGGTTAGCTCAAACAGATTGTGCATACAAAATTTTTGGTACAATGTGGAAAAATGAGCATAATTTTGTTAATTTTTTAAAAGTACCACTTATAGCATAGTGGGCTTTTTTTGACAACCCTGAAATCATTTTGTAAATTGGATTAAGAAATATATGCTTATTGCGTTTTAACTTCATGTTTGTGGTTCATAGGATTCCATGGGGAGTAGGGAAATTTGAGTGTCATAGTTTATCGAAACTGGAAGTAGGAGTAGATAGTTGAAAGTCTCCCAGAGCTTGTTACCATGCAATGCAATGTTGCAAAATGATGTCAATGGCGCAGCTTTTGGGAGAAAACCCGCATGCGCAATAATCTCATAAGAATGATAGACCTTTAACAGCCTCTATTGCCGGAAACTGTTGCCTACAGGCAATTACAATACAAGCGGGTCATGTAATATAAAAAACGTACCTTTCAATGTTCACCTTAGGCAGTTTTCAGATGAACATATGCATATGGTTACAAGGTTGTTGATTATATTGCAATGCATGTAAAGCGTTCGATTGTTATTTTGATATGTCTGGTCATATACAAGTTGACTTAGTGTGGCGGCTTTTTACCACTTACTCAATATAAGCCGTATCCGTAGGGACTCGCACATTTAAGCGCGTCTTAATTATTTCAGTCCCAGTCGGTTATCAGCACCCAACTTCTCCTAACATAACACATACAAAATAAAGTATTTGGCAACGAGAAACAGAAAGTTGATCAAGCAAAGCAAACTACAAAAGATTGACAGAAAAATTCTCTCAAACTTGTTCAATAGAAAGTATAGGATCAAGTTGGGAGAATTTAACAATAAAACGTGGATTGAAAGAGTCAAACGCCGCAGCAAGGCTAGTCTATCGCGTGCCACGCTACGTAACACCGTTGCTCTTTGAGCTGCATTTGTTTTCAAGGACGTACATGGCACTGAGCTAGCCATATTATTTACGTGAATTAGTAGCAACTAATTAAACAGCAAGGAATTCAACTTGAGTTGCTAGAAATATGAACAGAATTAAGAAATACTTGAGGCTTGAATCATCAAAAAATTAAGAACAATGAACTTCGCAAATATTTACTGGTTCTGGCTCATAGAGCCTATGAACGTGTAAATCTACTGGCTAAACGGACTGTAAAGCTTGCATCAGTAAGTGAATTCCATTGCTCATTGAGAGAAACGTAAAATTGACGTTTCTTGTGAGCAAAATCGATATGTGAGGCTTCCCTAAGACAAATTCGCCCGCGTAATGCCAGGTCATACTTCAATCATAAAAATACCTGGATTGTTGTTTTGTGGAATAAATCGTTTTACTTCAGTTGTACTACATTAGAGTGATCATCCAATTCAACAAACCAGATAGGACAATAAGACCACTAAAAATCCCTGCATGCGCTAACTTTTTTTTAACAAAAGAAATAAATGTGGTAAAAGTCAATAAATATTTTCCGCTACAAGATTCTTTTTTTGTATGCATTTGTATCACACTTGTTTAACCACCTTAGATGTCATTTCAAAGGCCTAAATTTGTAGCTAGTGTTGCTGATTTGTTTCGGAACTAACTCAGCTGTCTCCAAACCTAAAACAAAGCCGCCCTCTATCACTGAATTTTGACAGAGCTTTGATGATAAACTGGAATCATTTTTTAAATAGCCTTATCTCATAATTTCTGTATAGCTAGACCTTCACAACTATCAAAGCGAGAGTGGTTGGGCGGGGCATATTCATGTCTTACAAATCCATGCAAATTTATCTTATAATACATAATTGCATTTGGTTGTACACGCGAAAGGTTAACCAACAATTTATTCAATATTAACCTGTCTAGCGATGATGGAGGTGAAAAGAGCCACTTTCAACTTTCGTAAATTTAAGAATATCCGAAACTGATCTGAGTTTAAAAAATGTCTCGCTACAGGGTTATTTGAAGAATGTTTGAAAAGTCTCAATTTTTTTAAACATTATTCTACAAATCACGTTTCAGTTGTTCCAAGATATCAATCGGAAAAAAGGTTCGATATGGTTTATGCAGGTTGTTTACAGGTTTCAAAAGCATCTAATATACTTGCTTTTTAGTAAGAACCAGTGACTGTTTTTTAGTTGCTTCAACTACAGTTTTATTTCTCATTTGTTTTCAGTTCTCTGAGAGGCTTGAAATGTCTATAAGACTGTATTATATTATGATAAGATCTCTGTACATGTACATTTATCTATATAACTGACCCCTAACGCATATTTAACAAATAAAGAAGCCTCGCCTGTGATCTGTTCTGTTGTAAAGCACGCAGGAAGCGGATAGAGCACGAAAGAAGTGTAGGGAAACACGAGACGCTGGATTGATACATGCGACTAGGATTTTTGTGATTTGACTGACAAGACGAGAAAATGTCTTGAAACAATCTTTAGTGGTTTTAGAATTTAGTTGTTTCCGTTCTTGAAAGTGTTATAGTCGACTTAGAAATGATTATCCCATGGAAAAACTGTTTCAAGATTTGTAAATAAAAACAATATATGCTTGACAACATTTCAACACATAAATTACATATGTACGTGTTTAATAAATTTAATAAGGTAGAAATAATGAATGTAGTGATGCACGTGATTTTGGCAAATCAAGGTTAAAATTTGTAGCCATTGTCCTTACTATTTCACGGAGCTCATATTTCGAAGGTTAAAAGTGTTCATAAAAACTTTGATTTTAAAATGCTTGTTTTTTTTATAAGTGTAAGAAGCTGTATTTCTAGAGAGTCCTTCGCCAACCATCTTCACAAAGCAAACACTCCTTTACCTGCAAGAGGCAGAACTATTTGATGCAACTTACATGTATGAAAAATTCTAGGCGATTGAGATTGCAACAAAATCAATTTTTATTATAAAATTGTTAGATTTATTCGAGTTTTTTTCCGGTTTTCATCTTTTATGAAGGTATCTTTTGTTTTCATTTCTATGAATCAATTTGTTAATATTTAAATAAATGCACCAGCGCAAACGAGAATCTACTCCTTAAACAACAATTTGTATAAGAAAGAAATCTCCGAGACGCCCAATATTTAAGAATACTCTTTGCCTGTTGATGAGGATGAAAAATTATTTTTGTGCATTGGAGATTAACTTTAAAAATGTTTCTCAGCTGCTGTTTTTCAATGCCAATTTGCCTATTGAGTTGAGAATAAAAATATGAAATTCTTTAGTAATGTTTTCAGTTACCGATGGATGTCAAATGGATCAACGAACATGTAGCCACGTACAACACAGGGACTTGCATTTTCTTTTTGCCAAAGTTAATCTTTCTAACATTGTGGGTACTTCACAAAATGTTTACCAAACGGCTTGAAGAAAACTCTAAGAGCCTTTAAATATAGTCAAATGTTTGATGATTTTACAAATTAAAGGAAAAATATGTGAACAGGTGTACAAAGTACTAACAATAGCATTAATTGTTAAAATAGGTTGTAAATTTTATATAACTATTAAAATTAATTGTGTTTCTTGGAAAGTTTCATTCTCGATCTGAGGAATTCTTTATGAATGGCTCTTTAGTTTTTCCTGACGTGTTTTAGTGTCTGGTGTGTTTTAAAATAATAATTCTTATTAAGTATTAAAATTATTTATGTTTTTGGAAAATTCTTTTGCTAAGGAATTTCTTTCTAATACCTTTATGGTTTTTCTGGTTTAGTGACTCCTGTGTTTGGTATTGGAGAGGAAATTCAATCCTTTGCTGATTTTATCAGTGTCCTGAAGCAAGTTTTATCAAGGTAATCATGTTTAAAACTTGAAGATTTTTAAATAACATTTTCAAAAATTTGAACATAAGAAATATTTGATTAAACAGAAAATGTTTAGGTTACTTTATGATAATGATCAACTCAACCAAAAACATTAATAACAAAAGTTTTAAGGCCTGTTTTTAAATAATGGTAGTTTGAATAATCACCTTTTTTTAAAGCCAACTTATGTAAAAATCTATTTTTTCCGTTTGATCAGTTTGCTGCTGCAAATAACTTAAAATGTGAAGCTCAAACGCCTTCTTTTATCCTTAAGCCCTTCTTCTGGCGGCAAGACTACGATTCCATTGGTAAGGAACACCAATCCATTCCAGATTTGCTTCTATGTTACCGAACTCATCATGTACATTGTATACATCATAAATCCGACATAATGATATGTAGCATGTATTTGTTATAAAGCTTATAGATCGTGTCAAATCAAATCAAATCATTTATTTGCATTCCATTAAAGAAAATAGTTTACATCGATTTTCATATATTTCAATCATTTAGTATTTATAGTTAAATTACATTTACAATTATTATAGCTTTCTAGTTATACGCTAGGCATGTTAAGTTTTATTTTGTTTAGCTTTCCTAAATTTACAAAACCTAAACGTGTACACTAGTACTCACAAGAAAATATGGGAAAAAAATACTGATTGTTTAGAAGAAAAAGAAGAAGAACAACAAGAAGAACAAGAAGAACAAGAACAAGAACGAGAAGGAGAAGGAGAAGGAGAAGGAGAAGGAGAAGGAGAAGGAGAAGAAGAAGAAGAAGGAGAAGAAGAAGAAGAAGAAGAAGAAGAAGAAGTATAACAAGTGGAAAATAATCAGTTGTGCCAAGAGCTGTATTGTTTTAGTAACATAAATCGTTTTACCTTTTTGTTAAATATTTTAGTATTAACATGTTTAATTGAATTCTGAAGGTATTTTCGTCCAAATATTTACTGCCATACAAGATACTGACTGACTGTTTCCCTACATTTGGTCTAAAGTGTATTTAATATAAGTTGTTTTTTAAGCATGTCTAGTATTGTCAAAAGCTTAAAGATTTATTGTCTTAATTACACCATAAAACGAAACCAAATACAACAATTGAAACTCCGGTATTCAGCAAATCTGTCATCAGTTGAATTCCTTGTTTAAAAAACCTAAAAGAAAACATGTTTAAAAATGTTTCAAACTACTTCACAAGAAACCCAAACTCGGCAAACGTATCTAAAACTAAAAAGCGAGAAAATTGTTGCTAACTTTGGACGTGTGCCCAAAGCCCTCGAAATTAAATAACTTGAGTGTACAATCTGATAAAGAACAACTTTAAAAGAACAGAATCACTGATTAATTTGTAAGAGTTTATCTTTTTCTTTAGGTGGAAACCTTTGAATTTTGGCGTAGGAAGGAACTATTTATTGTGGGGGCACAGCCCAGCACCGAAGGTGCGAGAACCTGTTAGAGGGGGGAGCTCTGTAAACAAGCTTTCCATAGGAAAATCTCTATTGGTGGTGCTACTAACAGATAGAAAACGATCATAAACAATATAATATACTTAGAAAAATAGCAACTTTACAACTGTAATATATAAATGCTAACTGTATCAATCAATGTAACAACACGACATAACTTATCAAGTATTTTACTTAAAACTACCAAAGTACTTCCGCCTTCTGTCATTTGCCATTGCAAAAGTTTCA
>JAOTRI020108030.1:0-13332 GCA_028564885.2 Zoanthus sanctaehelenae | reverse complement strand
TTGACTGATGAAGTCCGGTCGAACAAACGGACGAAATATTTCATAAGTTTTAACTTTTAGCTCCGAGTTTGAAAAAATTTCTTAATATTTATTATGCTTCCGGAGCAGGAAACTAACGTTTTTAATTGTAAAATAAAAGAAGTTCCACCAAATCAAGGGAAAAATTTATTCTTGTGCTAATTAAGCCAGTAACTCTAAGATTAACTGCAAATCTTTAATTTTATATTTTACAAGCTAATTAACTAAACACTCCATAAAATGAAAAAGAACTGTAGTATCAACCATGCAATTCCAAATTTCAATATTTAAAGTCACTTTCTCTGTTCTGTTTAATTTGCAGGTTAAGTCAAAAATGCTGGTTGGGCTGTAGCTGTGTTGTAAAATTCATTGTAAATCCTTGTGAAAGAAGGGTAAGTTATAATGGTAAATATATAAATGATAAGTGAAACATCTATTGAATCTGTTTTGTGAAAGCTTCCATGCATACAATCTAGTTAACAATAACATCAATGACTGTTTGAAATTATGCAAAATATTTACAGAAATCTGTACTTCAAGGATGCAGCTTTAGATATATTTTCTTAAGTTATAAAAACATTCTTGAAAGAGACTCCCCAGTTCACTTACGTTGCCATTTTACCAGTATAGATGACAGGGCTTGAACTTGCCACCTACAGGTGGCCAATGCCACCAAAAAATAAGTGCTGGTCTCTAGATTTTTTGAACTTGTGGCCAGCTGGCTACTACAACATTGTGTGGAACATTTGCAACTGATTTAGTAAAAGCTATTGGTTCTAATAACATTGTGATGAACAATTGAAGCTTATCTGCTTTCTTGGTCAAACAAATCTAGAAACAAATGCAATTATTCAGACACAGGCGTAATATTAATACAATAATCGGCATGTTTACATTGCCGTTCTCAGTGAATGTTTGTATGTGTAGGTTTTGAAGCACATGGTTGGCCTTGTTCCTGCAGCATCTCGTTATTGTTTTTGTGTGCTTGCAGAAAGACTTAAAGCATAAATCAAAACCAAAAAATGAAGTGGCAGGGATATATTTTAGATTTTTGTGTAGCTGGGAAAAAAAAGTACAGATATAACTCATCCTGATAATGCAGATTAAAGTAAAAAAGCAAAAGAAGTTGAACAGAATGAATGACTGAAAAGATGAAAATATGTTGACATCCTTTGTGTGAAAGTGTTTGCAAAGTGCAAATTAGGAGTCTTTGGAGCATTACACAGTATTAAAAGTAAAAAAAAAAACCTCAGGAAAAAAGAGCTTTTTAGTTGGTATTACAGGGATAGTGGTATGATGCGAGGATGCAATTTTGTATAATGGATTGAAAATCACATAATCTGCATAATCACCAAAAATATCACATAATATGCCAAAAAACTCACATTTTGAACTAAAACCAACCAAAACATAAATAATATTTGAAAAATTTATCCATTCTTTCCTTTTTTTATGCGAAAAAAAAACTGAGAAAAACTATCAAAAACACCATAAAAACATTCTTCATTTATCAACTAGGTGTCACTTGCACTACCAAACAAAGAGACTGGAACTACTTTTGTTCTAACACCACCTATTATTGGTTAGTTAACATCTGTCAAATCAGCATTACTGATTTATTTTTTTCAAAAATAGCATGTGGTTTTTGCCAGATTTTATCGCGAAGTGTTTATTTTTGAGTTATTTTAAATTGAGATCAGACCATTGTTTAGTTAGTTCAACAAATATATACTTGTATTTGTATTCAAGTTAGAAGGCAAAGACGACAACAAGAAGCAAAAAAGTGTTCACTTGCCGGTAAATATTGTGCAATGTTTTTGCATACTCGATGTTTTTTCCACATAATTTGGTCAAAGATTCTGCATAATTTCGATTTTATCTCTGCATCATACCACTATCTCTGGTATTAGCCCATCTGTATGTTGAAAATATCGTATCTACCCATGTATAATACGCACCCATTTTAATACCCCCCATGTATAATACACACCCTAATTTTGAAGCCAATTTTAAAAAAAAACAAAAACAAAAAAATAAGATGTTTCAAGTCCAATTTTGAAGGTAATTTATTTACATAATCTTAAGTATTTTGCAGAAAAATTCTTATATTTACAGTCTTAAATTGTTCATAGTCAAGTGTTCAACAAAGATAGTTCAACTTCAACAAAGTCAAAATAATGTCAGTTGACTTCTAAAAGCGACAACAACACATGTTATGTTCTGGTAATAATGTTTTACTCAATTTCAAAGTCCTTAAATTCAGTTTTATCGAAGTCTGTATCTGCTAGGATTTCCTGGAGAATATCATTATTTTCATCATTTTCATCATTCTCATACACAAGATGATCTTTTCTTCATCCAAATTGTTTGAAATGCCACACTTGAGGAATCTGATGCCATGCTTTGGTGACATACGAACAAATGAATTTTTCTGAAGCCTTCTTTTGTTGTCCACGTGCCATAAACTCGTGGATCCCTAACTATTTTAGGGATAGGGAACTATTTGTGCTCTTGACATAACATTTCATCCAGTTTTTCGAAGAAACATCCATAAACTAAATCTTGCTTTTAACAGTATTTCTAGGCATAGAACTACAAAACGTCTTCCTTTTCTCATGTTTTTAATTTTGTAAAAGTTTCATGTTTTTTCTTTTAGTCATAAGTTGTTAAATACATTTTTGTTTATTTATTGCGGCCACCACAAAATGGAGATAATTTTACACATTTTATGGATTTTGAAGAAAGGATTTTTATTTTACTGTAGAATACTTTTGCATTAAAAAACTTAAAAATAGAAAATATAGCATTTCCACTTATTATTTTTGGTTTATATATGGCTGAAACTTATACTGCGCATAAATATTTTAATTTTCAGTCAAACAAACTGCCATTTTGTTCCAGGAAATACTGAGAAACTTGCCGTGTGGCCTTGACAGATGTCTGTACAGATATAAATCGCAAATATTCATAACATTCATAAATATTAAGTAGCATTAACTCATGAATATTAATGAGCCACCGTTCTGGTGAAAAATTTTTTACAGAGAACGCTGACATTCATGGGAACTTTGAACACTTTGTTTCACCCCCTTCCCTTCTTGACAAGTTCTGAGCAAACATAGCCAACTGTGCCAGGATACACAAAATAAACTTTCTGAAGTTTAAGCTTATATGTCATGTCAATCAAATTAACTCTAGAAAAGAAATGTCCCTTCAGAACGTACCTTCCCCTAGTAAACACAGAGCCACACTATTGACTTGTTCATTATCCAAAACAACTGGTCCATCACTTGTGACTTTAAACAGGTAATAGTTATAGGTATCATCTTCATCAGCAGCAACAGTAACAACACTGTCCTTGGTGACTAAATCTGCAACATGGAGATGGATGTTGTCATTTGAAGGTTCCTCATCCCTGCTTCTAGTAGTGGCTCTGCTTGCTTCTCTCTGCAGGGTGATTTTTTTCAGCTCGTCCACCAGTTTCTTGTTTTCACACTGGTCATAGCACTCATTAAGACACTCTCCACAGTAGCAAGACGGATGATGCACAAGGACATGGCACTGTTGTGGAGTTGTTATGATGTTGTGTAGCTTCCTGATCCCATTTAGTGTACCAAACTTGCGACCCCGGTTGCGCGGTTTTGCTTCAGGCCCCTCAGTTGGAATGTAAAAGTAAAGCTTTAGACTGATTGACTTTGTACGGGAGGGAAATGCTGATTGCACTGGCTTGGAAAAGTGGGTGGACAGATGGCTGCAGAGGTCTTAAGCAGTTTTAATTATTGTTTTCCTCCTGAGCACTACAAGACTAGCTTGTTGTTTGACATGGAAACCAGCTGCATATTGCTCCCCTTTAGCATACAACGTTTCAAAGAAATTGCTGTAGATAAGGAATGACTTTAAACTGCAACCGGTGGTAAGGCTCCAGATTGGGAGATCTAGAGTGGGAATGTGGAACTACCCCATAATTACCTTTGCTCCCAGGTCCACTCTTACCCAGAGTGGCAGTACCTGTTAGGGTTCCATCTATGGATAAATAGTGCCACCTGTTACCTTGCAGGTTTTGTCTTTGGTCAGGCAAAAGGTAGATTGGCAGCCGATAACTGTGGTTGGCGTCAGCAAGGGCATGTGGCTTTAATAATCATGCTCCAACATAATCCTCATGATGGCAGCACAAAAACATGGGAACCAGCCAACCCCAAAGGTTGGGGTGGGCTGCACCTGCTTACCACAAACTGACGCTTGGCCGTGCAAGCACTTCTTGCATTATGATGGGAAGCCTGATAAGTGGCTTTGAGTGAGATGGTACAGGCATTTGTGTTAAGGAGGGATGATGGGCATGTTTTGAAGAAGGCATTGGATTTGAAGTGAAGGGAAAAAGGAAGCGAGGACGACCGAGGAAGACATGGAAATCGAAGGTGGAGGAGAGTAGGAGTGTTGGTTTGAAGAGGGAGGATGCAATGAATCAAGGGAGAGGGAGAGTAGGAGAGATTGCTGGTAGAGTGGGGTAAATCCGGCTGTAGACTTGATTTCAATTTTAATGTAGACTCAGTTATTTCTTATTTCTTCCCAAGCTAGAGTAATATTTCCCAAAAAAGATTATTGGAACTCCCAATTCTCAAGGCTTTTTATTTCAATTACACTAGCTTGAATAGCAACAGCTCTAATTATAGGGTGATTCTCCTGTCACGTGTGTGACATTCACATAACAATTCTGTTGTTCTACCAAGCTTCAACTCCAGATAATAAATGAGACCTTATTAACTAAATTACATTTATAGTACCTTAGGTTAGTTCTATCAGCACATATAAGCACCTTCACTTTTTCACTCCCCATCACATAGATATAGAGGAAAAGGTGTTGTGTCACGTGTGTGACCCACAAAAAGGGAAGTTTTCAAAATTCTCTCAACAAGTCCAAAACTCTGTGAACTTTGAGATGTCAAAATAATGAAACATACAAGTAATACTATATCAGTGATCACTTTATTAAACTATAATATAGGTTTATGTGAATAATCAATATTACCAGTGTAGAAGGACATTATCTGTCTGTCACGTGTGTGACAGACTTGTCACGTGTGTGACCGCGTGTGAAATAATATAGCAAACATTAAGCCAATATCTCTCAAAAATATCAAATAGGTACAAATAATGTCAAAATTATCCAAACTTAGATTATTTGACGAAGTTTAATAGTATGCTTGACATATACACAGTCTCAGACACTTTTCATGAGGTTTGTTAGCCTTTTTGCATATGACGATGAAAACGAGAAGTGGCGATTCGACACAGGCTCTGGAATCTCTTCCAACTTCACTAGAACTTCTCCAATTGGCACAACATCAGTATCAAGGCATTCCCCATTTGGTGAGTGGCGCCAGATGAACTTGTTCTCTGCTACTGGTTTCATGAACGAGATAGAGATTTGGCTGTTGGACGAAACTGCATCAACAGACCCTGGCCACCACTGATCGTCATAGATGACAGCAACCCAGTCACCTGCTGCAACATTGGTAGCTGAAACTTGTGCTTGTGGAGTGACAGGATCTTCAATTTGGGTTTGAGTGGCATTGTAGTAGACAATACTGTCTGGTTCCATCTGGCCAGTGACATGACGAAGCTCAATTATTTTCTTGGAGAAAATGAACTGTGCATCATGCATGCTCCTAATGCCAACAGCTGCAGGTGCATCATCCCACGGGTCAGCTTGTGCAACAGCCTCATCTATTTCCTGCTGATCAATGTGCATCACAGTGGTTGCCGACATCAGCTTACTTGCTAGCTTAGCAAAGTCCCTTGAACTCTGCACAACATGACTACCATCCTTACTCATTGACTTCTGACGAACTAGCGACTTTGCTCGACCACCAACTCCATCAACTACACCCTTGCCATGTGACGTGGCAAAGTACTTCCATGAGAAGTCCTTCTGGAACTTCTGACCCAAGTCGTATAACACTCTCATGCAGAATTTATTTTTAAATTCTGATGAGGGTCCATCACTAAATATGATATCACCAGCTGTACCATCAGATATGGGGACATCTTGAACAATGTGCTCATACAGCCTATTAATAAACATGTACACTGTATCCTTCCCTTTATCTTTGGTGTCAGAGCATATCAAGTAGGTTTTAGTGGTTCCTTTATAGAAAACAGCTGCAGTAAACAGTGTCACACTTGCACGGCTCCACAGTGCTGACTGTACCTCATCTTGATATTCACAAGAGTATGCCATTGCAAAATCTATTTGCAGAATTCTATTTGTTTCTTTTAGCATTTCAAATGCGTCACTCTGTATTCTCTTGATGCGTGTATGTTCTTGAGCTTCTGGTAGTGTCTCTATTGTCAGTTCTAAAAGCTCTGCATAGCACCCTGTCTTTGTCTGTTTTCGCAGCACATCATTCTCATTGTTCTCCCACTCATGGCACTCAATTTCCTTGGCCATCATGTCATCCTGTGCAGATAATCTATTGACAAGCAATTTTCCATCTTTGCAGGCATCACACTTCCCCATCCAACAATTTGACTGAAGGTCACTTGTGTCACTGCAGAGAATTGATTTCCAACAGTCTTGTTTAAGAGTGCTGTCAAGAACATCTAACTTCATACGAAAATTCTCATGAATTTTGCATTTGCATTGATCTTTTGGTGTGTTCTTTAATAAGAGCACATTGGCAGGTCGAAGACGACAAAATGTCGAAAAACCAAGGCTGACTGTTGGGTGTATTTCTTTAAAAACAGCAAATGCTTCTCGCAAGAACATTGTTAGGTAGTGTTTGCGAAGACGTTCTTTCTTTCCATTTTTCCAAACAGTCATCTCATCTTTCAGGCCTGGCATTGTGTATGATACATCAGATCGGAAGTAGTAGCTAGTAACCATGTCTTGCAATTCATTGGAGAGACTATTCCTACTGCTCATAGATGTTTCCAGTTTATCTTCCATGTCTACAGCAAAACGTCTGGCAAGGCCACTGACAACGGCTTTTCTCTTCCTTGGGGACTGTGGAAGTGCACGAATGGATCGTTTGATCGCTTTGCCAAGGGACTGCGGTCTTTTGAATGGCTGGCTACTGGCGGAGGGACTTGTGTTGTCACTTTCTGACTGAACGTTCTCCATTTCCTTTCTATTTTTGGACATTCGACTTTTCCTTTTTCGCTCAGCTGCTGCCATCCTATATTTCTGGAGGTCTCTTGCTGACATTTGGGAAACCCTTCTTTTACGTCTCCTTTCCACTCTCTCGCTCTCAGATTTCTGGAAATCAGCACCCTTCTTTGTTCTTCATCTCTTGTTTCTTTCAGATCCAGATAGTTTCTTTTTCTTTACAGTAGTACTACAAAGTAAACAAATCCCTGAGATCATTGATTATCTTTAACATTCCAATTTATGTCAAAAGTAACACATCTTCAAATCTATTGCCTTGTCACCAATTACTTTGTTGAATATATGCCATTTATCTGTTACATTAATTATCACAATGATACTGCACTGCTCAGTTTTCTTGATACAGGTCTGTTCACAATAATTATATTAATTATCAAAAGGCAGTGACAAACCAAAAAAGTCAAGCTTAGTTTGTCACCAAGCATGGCCATTGAAATTGTTATTATAAGCCAAGTATCAAGGATTTCCATTCAGAAAGTAGATAATTACCATTAGTAAACATTTAAATGTGCAAAACACTTACTTTGGTTGTGAATTTGAGGCATCATTTACATTAATTTCTTCACTTTCCTCCATTGCTCAATCAAGCTGCCTTGTCAAAGGGTATTTCTTGCAATCATGCATTTATGCTCATGTGCAAAGTGATTTACCACTGAATGTTGATACTGTGGGCTCAAGTAATGATCCTGGGCATTTCTAGATGTTTTTGTTTGTTTCTTAGACTATGATATTTTAAATATAGTTTCAGGGGTCACACACATGACGGTCACACACGTGACAAATTGTCACATGTGTGACAAATATTAATTATATTTTAAATGCAGATTTATTGTATCTTAGCACACAATATTTTGTATACAATTTAGGAGTGTTATGTTGATTTAGAAAATGAAGTATGAAGTTTATTGGAAGTCATACATTTGATTGAGAAATAAAAATAAGTTTTTATGTCACGTGTGTGACATATCGGGATTTGCAGTGTCAAGATTGGCCTATTAATACAACCCAAAATGAAAAATCAAAGAAATAAATGGCTATAATGCATTAATTATATTCTCTTGCCTATGCTAAATATGTTCTTAAACAGCAAAACCATTTGTGTTTGAAAATAAATGACCTCAAAATCAAAATCATTTTGACAGCAATAGTCCTCTCAAATGGCATGCTAGGCTTAAAACGTCCCACCCCCCCTGGAAATCAACATTTTGGTAAAGTTAATGACCTTTGTTATAAAATTACATGTATTTAGCTCAAAGTGAGAGAAGAAAATATACTCTACAGATATTTTTAAAATTTTGCCTAACAGGTTCACTTTTCATGGAATCGCCCAAATAATTATTACATATCAATGCAGGTAAGCTCCCAGCTGAGTTAGCTTTGATGCAAAATACATCACTCAAAACTCAAGAAACTTGGCAATTCTATGTGACTACCAAACCCCGAGACACAGATCTTATCAACTTACAAGGACTGCCTTATAATTAATGACAACTACTTCAAAGTACAGTGTATTCTGTAAACCTGACAGCTTTCAAAGTGATAACTTAATAATCTAATTGAAATCTACAGTACTATGTACTGTATTACCTACAGCTGTACATACTGTATAAGATGGAAAGCCTATAAAAATTTAAGGTCTGCAACGGTACTTACTGAATATAATTTTACAGAATAATTAATAAAATACGTATTATGTCATTAACATCTATACTAACCAGCAGAGATATAGGGTCAGACTGTCCTGATTTCTTTGTCTTCGATCTTGTCATCTTTGGTTCCTTGTGCCATGAAATATTGATCAATTTAATACCCTTACTGTAACAACAATGTAAACTAAAGTATATTTTGTAATACTGGAGAGTCTAGCTTTGTTTGCCTTTAACTCAAAATGATGACTGACTATTGCATTGCACTGTTGAAATAAGCAATGAAGAAACCTTTGATTAAGCAAAGAACAAATATAATATGAATAGATTAGGGTTTTCTAAAACACAAACCTATTCAAAAACACAGAGTATACTGAGGAAATGCAAGTGGACTCTGTTTACATTTTCACAAAATAAAATTTGTCCATCACTGTTAAAGAAACCCAAGTTTGCAATTTACAAACAAAAAAATTCTAGAAACTTCTCACAAGGGAAATGTCTGTAGACATTATTCATACTGTATAAAGCAATTAATAATATACATGAAAAAATTACTTGGTTCTGATTGGCTAAGAGCAGTGCAGTTTAAGTTTAACACCAGTGCAAATTGCAAATGTTTTGCAATTGGTTAAGAAACAACAGAAATTTTGAATAAGCCAATTAAATCGTTGCAACATGTTTACGTTGATGGCGCGCACACAAACAAATTTCAAGCAAAAAAAAATTTTAATTTAAAATGGCGGGCAATGGGGTGCATACTGAGTAGATTTTCTGAGCTCCAAACCTGCTCTAAAAGCAAAACCTCTGTGAGAAGCACTGCTTTTTGGTTGCCCGTTCAGAAAACAGGGTGGTTTGAGAATCAAAATGTCATTGAAATGGAAATTTAACAGGAGAGCCAAACACTTTGCAAAACATATGATTGAGTGGATGATTTTCACGACAAGGTATCTCTAAACTTTTGCATGTATATTATTAACATTAAGTAATCATATGGATTTTCTCATTCAATTTGGAATTAGTTTGCACTAGTGAGTTTTTCAAAAAGCTGAAACTGAATGAGAAAAACCATATGATTGTACCTATATATACTTCCTTCTGCAATGAAGCATGGATGCCTAAAGGAAAAAGGACGAAAGAAAGACCTAAAAAAATGACAATGAAGGATAATGATTGATAATGATAACTGATGATGGATAATGACGACTGGCAATAACGAATGGTAATTATTGATTGATAATGGATGATGAATGATGATGAATAATGATGGAAGACAAAGATAGAAAACGATGATTGATGTTGATGATTGATAATGATTGTTGATGATGGATGATGATTGATGATTATTGGTGACGATGGATGATGATTAATGATTGTTGATGATGGATGATGGTTGGCGATGATGGTTGATGATTGATGATGAATGATGATGGTTGATGATAGTTGATGATGATGAATGATGATAGTTGATGATGATGATTGATGATAATGGATGATTGATGATTATGGATGATTGATGATGAATGATGGTTGGCGATGATGGATGATGATTGGTGATGATGGATGATGATTGATGATGAATGATGATTGATGATAGTTGATGATGATGATTGATGATAATGGATGATGACTGATGATTGATAATGATGATTGATAATGGATGATGATTGATGATGAATGATTGATGATGAATGATTGATGATAATGGATGATTGATGATTATGGATGATTGATGATGAATGATGATGATGATAACTGATGATAATGGATGATAACTGATGATGAGTGATGTGTTTTGCAGATACTTTCCTTTTTAGGATTAACCATTATATTTTAGTACCCACATCCAGTACTTCTACAAATAAAACTTAAAGTACTAAATATTATGTTTTTCAGACCTCAAACTATATCATATAACAAAATGTACAGTATTAATGTTGCATACAAAACTTACAAAATTTGATTCCACTCTGACTGTTGTTGTTGACTCCTCACTTTCCGCAATTGCATTCTGCACCATTGCTAACACTCTCTTGTCTGTCAGTACATGCTTCAGTTAAACAAGGTCAAAGCAAACTTATTTAGTGTGCTTCATTCTTAAATAAACTTTGAATCCTTCACTTTTCAGATCTGCCCCCTATCTTTTCAACTACTTTTTTTACAGTTATACTCTTTTTACAAAAAATAGTGTCCACTGTACTTTAGTTTGAACATTAAATAATCATGCAAAATGGACACAATATACATGAAACAAAGTTTGAGGTTAAGAAGAGACTAATTAAAAACAAGTAAATGCAGGATTTACAGTATTAATTGCTAAGCTTTTACATTTAAGATATTTATCTTGATTGACAACCGAACCTAAAAGACATAAACAGAGGTTTCAACAGAAGGTGGCTACCAGCAATAGACCGCTGACTATTTCGCTTTATCCTGCTGCCTGTTTCAGACAATATGCTGAATGTTTTAGACTGACTGTGTATCCAACTTTTCTTAGAAACTTTCAACTGTTCTCTTTGTTAAAAGTAAAATAGCCTTTTTGGCTTTACTAACAAGGAATTTTAATTCGTAAATCTCCAAATTACAGCGATTTTTTAAAAAAAATTCAAGTAAATTACAAAGGTTTATGGCAGCAAATTAATGAAAGCTGGATGTACTATCACATCAAGTTTCATCGCGTGAGTTGCAGCCAAGAATTCCCTGTAAAAGTTGCAATGTAATATTTGCATAACATTCCACTCGTAGATGCCTACGTTTCAAACACAGCTTGCTACTCAAGAACTTAGTAAAAGCCTGCATAAATACAGTATATCAAAGATGAGCTCTGGACAGTGTTTCATCACATTCCCAAACACCGAGAAGAGAGTTTGAAATATGACACGCAGCAAGTATTTTTTAACGAAATTTAAAGTTTTTGGAAATGTCACAAAACATTGTCTCTTGTGTTTGATTTTTCTTCTCAATCGAAACTAAAACTGAGGTGTATAAGAAGAAATTTATAAAATTGTCAAAATAGATGCTAATTAAGATTACATATATATATTCAAATCATGGTCATGGTTAAACGATTTCTTTTGTTTTAACTTGATGAATTATTAATGAGTTTGAGAAAGTTACATAATAATTATATACCCAATGAGAATACAGTACATGCCTAATTAAGTATGCCCCACTTCTTGTCCTTAGTGATCCCAAGGACAAATTTACCGTGCTTTGTAAAAAGCCGACTGGTTTGCCTCCAACCAGCTGGGATTCTTAACTGGGGAAGAGGGAAATTTTAACATGACAATGAAAAGCCCCTTGGGAAGTTGTCATTAAGTGTGTATTTTTTTATCCCTTTTTTTTTCACATTTGCTTGCCTTGTGGAGAAGTCACTGACTCAGTTAAAGGCCAGCGAACGGTGAATTTTGCCAGTGCACTCTTAATTTTTGAGGAATATTTTGCATCGCTTAAGGGCGTTCGCCAGAGCTATTTTAGGGTTTAGCTATTATAGGGTTTTACCGACTAAGAATTAGCAAGGGCTTTCTATAATGATAACTTTATTATCCGCCTCTTAAATATTTTAGCCTTACCCCCAAAAAATTAACTGAAACCCTGGAAGTGCTTAGCCAACAAGAGGTTATTACTGTAGTTTCCAGGAAATCTTAATAAACAAGATTTCACATTTCTATCAAGCCTTGCATATGAAAATTAAGGCTTCAGTCAATCCCAATTTGCTAATTCTAACAAGAAGACCTTTTTGTCTGTAGACTGATGAATTATGTCCTTTCTCTAGGTTCATTCAAGGCAAGGATGTTGCAACAACCTCACAAAATGTTATTTATAAATTTAGATCATATGAGAGATGTTATTTAATCTATGATAATTTCTGTATGGGCATACTTAATTATGCATGTAGTATAAGAAAAACTATTATTACTATGGAGGTTATTGCCTGGAATTTGTTAGTTTGCATGATTAAACAATATGGCTTAATAATAAATTTTACCTGTAATCTACTGACCCCTGATGTTTTGACCATCTTATTTATTAAGATTTCCTGGAAACTACAGTAATAACCTCTCTTCCCGCCAACTACATTTGTTACTGTTGCTGACTATCTAAGACTCTCAGCTGTCTAAATAATAGATGTGGTTACACTAAGCCTCGGGTTAGGTCATTCCCAAGGGTAACTGGCTTGGGTTAGATTCATCTCAGGTTTCACTTTACTTGTGGTGAACCTGTAAACGTGTCATCATTAACCTAGGGTGGTCTTAAATTTGGCACTGACAGGTGTCAACACGTCAACACGTAATAACTTTTTCCTGTTATGTGATTAGCTTAGTCCGCCTCGGGTTGCTGCTAACCATACTAGTTTGCTGCAGTTACTGTCATGGGTTATTTCTTTGTTCTCTTTGATGTATCCATAGTAACTACCAAAGGTAATTTAGCCTCAAGGAAGGCGGTTACACATATATTTTTTTTGCCCGTGGGTAAGGGACGCTTACCCGTGGGAAAAACAGCCCG
>JAOTRI020108019.1:0-13333 GCA_028564885.2 Zoanthus sanctaehelenae | reverse complement strand
CAGGGACAGTTTCATCCCTACAACACCGAGATATCTCTACCCCCCGAGATATCTCGCCTCATGTGAACAGGCCCTAATCATCGTACCGGAATGGTATCAATAATATAAGCCTCTTCTATCACGTTCCAAGATAATCAAAAGTATCCTGTAGTAAGCTCGCGAAACAAGTAAGATACTGTGTCAGGGAGCTGTTGTATGTATACTAATAATAATCAAAGATACCTTGTAATAAGCTCGTGGAACAAGTAAGATACTGTGTCAGGAAGCTGTTGTATATAAACTAATAATAATCAAAGGTATCCTGTTATAAGTTCGTGGAACAAGTAAGATACTGTGTCAGGGAGCTGTTGTATTTTAATAGTTGTTCATTGATTAATACGCGTGATCAACCACATGTGTTGGTTTGCCGAATTCATGTACTGAACACCGAAATATCACGTAACGTATTGAACGTCTTTCATTGGTAGCCCAATAACAACATTCTTAACGACCATTTAAAGAATGTATGAAAGCGTCTAGCAATCGGATATCAATTACAAACATTCTATTGTTTACGCCTGACATCCTGATTCCACAACTATCCCGATAGCTCTCCACGGGCTAAAAATGAGATTCACGAGGTTTTCGGCCATATAATTTACCAATGAGTAAAAGTTTAATTATGTACGTAAAAAATGATTGTTTCTCACCAGAGGAAGTGCTGAGGGATTTCGACCCCCGGTTTAGTAAAATTTCTCCAATGCATTTATTGTCCTCGTCTGGGGGTGACCACTTGACAAAAGAGTTAGAAGTCTGTGGAGAACAGAGGGTCACACAATTGTTCAAGTCAAACGTTGGTACTCCACATACTAACATCGTAAGAATGAAAAGCAAAAGGTTAAATAGACAATAATGATAAATATGAAAATATAGACTTTATTCATCGTCGATTGCCAAGGAGGTGGTTGCTAATGTTTAACTGCTCAACGGCTCAGACCTTAGCAAGAAAGTTGAATTTGCAGAGGGAGGAAAACCGGATTAACTAGAGAAAAACCTTTAGCTTGAGATTGACAAAGGTTAACCCATATGCGGGGCCAAGAACTAGATCCACCGCTTTAGAAGTGGAAGTCGCGATTGATGTCCACAATGCCAACTTGACTCCCCCCAAACTGAGTCAGTTTGCTGATCTCATTGCTTACAATCAGGTTCATTAGGCATACAGCTTTTCAGAGGATCCCGAGTGTAAGGTTATATCACAATCTTCTACCTTTGCTCCAGAGATCTTTAAGTTACCAGCCTCAGGGCAATTATCTCATGACTTTCGTCTTCTTTGCAATCATTATCAGAAAAACATACGCAACGTTCCTTTCTAACCTTGATGTTTTCCATTGCGGAGTAGAAAAAGTGCTTAAATTCAGAAATATGTCGTTGACAAATATAAGATCTTTAAAAGCGTGGGTGGACATGGTTGGCGCAGTCGGTAAGATCTCTGCTTTCCAACCACGTGGTCCCGAGTTCGATCCCGGCACATTGCCGAGATTTGAATCTTTGTGTGGCCTTCTTTTTTGCCTAAGCCAACTCAGCTTTCCATCCTCCCGGGGTAGGTAAATGAGTACCAGCGTCTACTGGGAGCTAACCTGCGATGGATTAGTGTCCTGTCCAGGGGGAGTCAAAGACTCTCATCCGCTCAACACTACAGAAACCGGAGATAAGCGCCGGCCCCATAGGCCACTTGGCTCGAAAGGATTTAGCTTAAGAGTGTCGTCGAATTTTCATCGTATTCTGGCCCCTACAAGACGGAAGGAAAGGGGGGAAGAAAGGATCACTTGATGCACAGGCACCCTCCTTCTAACGACTGTAAATGTACAGAAAGTCCACTCGGTAATAGTAATGAGTAATAAAATACAGTTTACGATGGAAAATGATTCTCAAGTATATTTAGAAGCACTTCTATTCTTGTACAATGAAATTTTTCTGTTTCTCTCAGAGGAAAAAATCTTCTGAGAAGAAAAAATCTTCTGAGCCCCTAACAGGAATTACCGGTCAGACGCACTACCCACTAAGCTACAGGAACTCACGTAGAGAACGGGTCACTTAACTTGGTTCTTATAGATGGAATATTGGGTATGTGTCCTGCCAAACTCCTAGACACAACGACACAAACCTTTCTTTGTACAGTTATTTTCAAGCTGTAGATGCATATTCAACTAAACATTTATCAACTTATGGATATATTGAGCCTAGCAGTTTGGCAGCACATATACCTGATATTCAATCAAGTTAAGTGACCCGCTCCATACGTAAGTTCCTGTAGCGTAGTGCATAGAGCGTCTGACCGGTAATCAGAAGGTCATGGCTTCGAACCCCGTTAGAGGCTCGGAAGATTTTTCTTCTGAAAAATACAAGCATGTGACAACACGAACCTTTATTTGTACAGTTTTTTCCAAGCAGCAAATGCATGTTCAAATACACTTCTATCCTCCATGATAAATTCGAATAAAATCGGGCCCCTGGGATCTGCAGATAATCCTATACTCAATAATTTTCAGTGTACCAGGATGGTGAGTCCCAGTGGTTTCGTGATAATTACGCCTGACTAGAGATCCAGGTTCGAGTTCCAGTCGGGGCATTTCACTGAATTTTTTTTCAAAGAGTATGTCAAAGGTAAAAATTAAAGTTGCTTGGCAGCACCGAGTGATTTTGATTTATTTGTGTTAAGCTTTCATGCTTCGAAAATATAAATATTTGTAACATAATTTCTAGACTTGCAAAAATGCTTTAAGTCCAGAATTTTGTGGGGTGTCTTAAAATATTTCTTTTCCCACTTCCCAGCAAAATATCTGCGTGCAGGCCTAATATTCCAATTCGTTCCTCTTCCAAACCACAACACTGAATTAAACGTAACGGTCTCATATTCAAAAGTTAATTTTTTTACAGTAAACAACTTCAATGTTTAGTAAATGGACGAAGATAAATGGATTTCAAGTTAAAAGCTTTCAAATAGTTGTTATCCGAACAACATCAATATATAAATATATTCTGAAGATTTCGAGAATGCTGCGTGGTAAGACCGTTGAATCAAATTTTCTTGAAAAAATTCCACAACATACCAGGCAAAATATTTGACAAATACGGAAACTCTATTTCGAAAAACATTTTTAAAACTAATATTTTTCCTTTTGTAACTTTATTGAGAATGAATCAGTCAATATGTTGTAAATTGTTTCATACGAGTATCAATATCATGGTTAAAAGAAATATAATTGTATAGATATCATGGTTCAAATTAGACGTTCGTATCGATATAATGGTTCAAATATAGACGTTTGTATCGATATCATGGTTCAAATAGACGTTCGTATCGATATAATGGTTCAAATTAGACGTTCGTATCGATATCATGGTTCAAATATAGATGTTCGTATCGATATCATGGTTCAAATATAAACGTTAGTATCGATATCATAGTTCAAATATAGACGTTCGTATCGATATCATGGTTCAAATATAGACGTTCGTATCGATATCATGGTTCAAACATAGACGTTCGTATCGATATCATGGTTCAAATATAGACGTTCGTAACGATATAAAGGTTCAAATATAGACGTTCGTATCGATATCATGGTTCAAATATAGACGTTCGTATCGATATCATGGTTCAAATATAGATGTTCGTATCGATATCATGGTTCAAATATAGACGTTCGTAACGATATCATGGTTCAAATATAGACGTTCGTATCGATATAATGGTTCGCATGGCGCGTAATTAAAACCTGAGTAAGAACGTTCTAACGGTTTTTTAATTTCATTTAATTAACACATGCAACTTTAGCTAAAAAAAGACAAAAAACAGACGAAACTCGCAAATGAATGTACACATCTTTTACCAATATCGCATCGCAATCAAACGATTTTAATTTTAGTTACGATATTTCATGATAGAAATGTAAACGTGGATGTATATTGGCTAATTCAATTATATAATTTTCTCATTACAATTTGCAAATGGATACAAGTTATTTTTAATCGTCGGTTTGTAGGGATTAACACATAGCCCCATGCATACAGCCGAAACCAATTGTTGAATTGAACACAATTTTAATAGGCATCCCACTGATGTTGGGAAATTGTTTCTCTCTATTTTTACTCAGCAGCATTCTACTCATGTTTGTTCAGATATCTATTTCAGTATTTGAGAGAAATGAAATATATCATAATATTCCTTTTGTTCACATGATTTTCATACCGAGCCAACCCCTAAAAAGAGTTGAAATGCTTTTGTAATATTAGAAGAATATACCCACAAGGACGAAAAAATAATTTTTCAAACCTCTAAAAAGGTGACAAGTTTCTTTCGAAGCTTTGCGATTGCAATCTTTTTTTGAAGAGTGGTAGCGGGTTTTGGACGGCAAGAGACTCTCGGCGTGGTAGAACTGTTTGTTGATTTCGTATTGGAATGAGCTTGTACAAATGGGTCATCTCGAGAAACAGCTTCGGTCGAAGGAGGTGTTTCGTCTTTGAAGAACAAATTACTCTAAAAGTTCAAATTCAACCAAACATGTCAACGTTTCCAAAAACAATTGAGAGGTTCCATTATAAAATTGTTGATAAATCTGAAAAAAAGTAAGATGAAATCTCGCGCATACCAAAATCATTTCGATAGTTTTTTGTTTACAAATTGTAGAGTTGCTGAGAGCTTCCTATAGATTTGGAGCTCAAAGATTGATGAAGTTTTTCAACGGTTTTAATTTTTCATGATTTTAGCATGGAGTTCAAAATAACATTACGCCATCAGAATATAATAAAAGATGTGAAAACCAGATGTAAAGTTGTCAAAACATAAATAATTAATTTTTGATTTCCCACAAAGGATAAGTATTGCTTTAATATCAAATTCCATTAAATTTTGTCTTTTTAGAATATGAGCCTTTCTAAACAATTTCCAAAAAAACATTTTGAAAGCGACCAAACATTTGCCCTATTGAAAAAGCCACGCCTTTTGAAAATGACCGAGGGCCAGAAGCCTGGTGACTGATGATGAATAGTTGAATAAGAGTATTCTTGACGACCATTTAACAAATGCTTGAATGAGCCTGCCGAACTTAAGATTATAAGTTTTCTATTGTTTAGGCCTGACATCCTGATTCCCCAACTATCTCGATAGCTCTCCACGAGCTAAAAACATTTATAGATTAAACGTTTAAAACAATCTTCTTCAGTTTCCAAGTTGTCATGATTCAATCAATGAGAACCTTAATGTAAAAAACCTTTTTAGTGGAATACCACAATAATCTGGTGTTGAGTCCGGTTGACATCGTGGTTATCAGTCGTGCCTCCCACCTCTACGACCCGGGATCAATTCTTAGGCTTGGAATGGTGGCTGAGATTTATCGATCTCAATCTGACTCCAAGAGTTTTCTCCGAGTATTCCGGTTTTCTCCAGGTATTTCGGTCTTCCTCCCTTATGATTCGACTATCACGCTAAGATCTGATCCGTCCACTGAGCGATTAAACATTAACCTCTGGCCAAGAAGAACGGGCAACGACTTCCTTCGCAATTGACGTTAAATAAAGTATTTATATATATTTTATGTTGATAATAATAATGGAAGTGAAAAACGAAAACGCAAAATGAAATCGACACACAAGCTAACAACTTTCCTAGCGTGTGCAAAACAAACAGCACACGAAGCTTTTTTGAAAAATCAGTATTTTATAAACAATTGCCAGAAGAAATTGGTATATATGCCCCGAGTGGGAATCGAACCCACGTCTCCCTGATCACTAGTCGGGCGTGCTAACCACTACACTATCAGGGACCACCACGCTGGCAACGTAGCAGTCTCATGATCAGTATAGTGGGTTAGCGTGAGGATTCCCGGGCCCAATTTTTCTGTAGTGCAAGTGCGGCCTATTGCTACTGGAGTGTATTTCGCCTACAACATAAGGCTCAGATCAACTGAATAATACCAAATGTGAGGCAAACGTGAAACAACAAATGGCTCGGCCCAAGCCTAGATACAAACATAATTTTTATATCAATTTTCTGGCAATTGTTTATTCTTAATTCACTTTTGTCACCGTTTTATTTTGTTTCCAATGTTTGGTTTTGTTTTCAACAAATCACATAGCTCGGTATCAGATGTTGAATACAAAATTAGCAATGAATAACTAGGGTCAATAAAAGGGATTTCAATTACAGATTTATCTCTAATGCCGTTGTAAATTAAATGGAAAACAGGCTGTCTAATAACAAAAGATTGAACTGCTTTTAAGGAATATAACAATTTTTTATCTCCACAAATAATAATAATAATTCAATTTTTTACATAGCGCTTATCCTTAGTGCTCTAAGCACTTTATAAATATATACATATTACAACAGTCTGAGGGTCTTAGAAAGTCCGCAAAGCGGCTCACATGTAATGGCGTAAATTGGCGCCCTCAGTTGAAGAGACAGGCCATCACACCGGGAACACCACCCTGTATTTGCGAGAAGTGTGTGGGTTCTAAGTACCACGAGAGAGAGATCGAGAGACTGGGCCTAAAATTTAACGTCCTTCTTAGGACTCATAAGCACGGTATAGCTTTTTAGCCACACGTAATGAAGCTACAAGGGCGAGTTAAGAGAACTGCTTTAAGACTATAAAAATACAAAATGAAGAACTGAAATCATAATCTTTTATGTCTAATACTAAAAGTTTAATAATCTACTCAAATAGAAAAAGGTGTCCAATAGGATAAAACAAAAAAATTGGCTAATGGCGGGAAATAGCTTGGGCGCGCACGCGTCCTTGGTGAAAAAGGAGGGTGGTATGTCAGTTATCCTTTGTATATATGTTAAATGTTGTTTTTTTCAATAAAGGTTATTTTTTACTGACTTTGAAAGGGATTTATATTTTCTGAAACTCAATTTTAAAAACTGTTAAAAAGATTGTAAACAATTGTATATTTTTTCAAATATTCGGCATTTCCCATGCCTTACTCTGCAGTTCCCTTATTTTCTCTGTCTTTCTACAGGGTTCGAAATTAACAGTAGTTCACTAGCTATATAGTCCACACACTATTAAAAATTTTGGTGAACTAGTAAACTTGACTATAAACTACTTCACATGTCTAGTAAAAAATTCCGAGCAACAAAGTAAATTTGACAGTATTCCAAGTGACATTTCGTTTCAAATCTAAATTCAAAATATTATCGTGCAAATCAAAATTACAAAATTTTAAATTGTCACACAATTGGTATCACTATCAATATCCTTATTATTAGTACAGTTTATTGATTTTTCAAAGGCATGAGAGACTTAAGTTTTAAATTGGTTATAGAACTGAACTGCATAAAGTTGTGTTGGCATTAATTTCGATATAACAATTGTATTTGGGTGAGTTAAAACGATCTGAAATACAAGCATCTCTACTCGTGTTGTAAATGTAATGAAACAAAAAGCTGTCTAGTAAAACATGGGGTGGACTAGTAAACCTAAGTGATTACTAGTCCGCGTGTCTAGTAAAAAACGAAATTAATTCATATCCCTGTTTCTATCTTAATTTTATACATATATCGCAAAGTATGCAACAACTTTTACGACGTCTTATTGTGGCGGGCATGGTTGGCGCAGTTGGTAAGATCTCTGCCTTCCAATCACAAGGTCCCGAGTTCGGTCCCAACACTTTGCCGAAATTTGAATATTTGTGTGGCCTTCTTTTTCGCCTAAGCCAACTCAGCTTTCCATCCTGCCGGGGTGGGTAAATGAGTACCAGCGTCTGCTGTCCCGTCCAGGGAGAGTCAAAGACTCTCATCCGCTCAACACTACAGAAACTGGAGATAAGCACTGGCTCCATGGGCCACTAGGCTCGAAAGGATTTAGCCTTTTTTTATTACGGCTGTAATTTTTTACATGGGATAAATTGCTACCCTGCACACTTCTGTATTTATGTTTGTTTGTCTGTCACGTGGAAGATCTCCATCCACCTTAGAGTAGTAAAGAAGGTGTTCCCATTTACTAGGCCTTTGGGTAGCTAGAAGATTAAACACCAAATAAAGTTGTTATTATTCCTGTTCTTGGTAATTATTATTTTTATACTTCTTATTATTAAAAGTATTATTTAATGTTGTTATTATCATTAACAATTTTTTGGTTTTATTTAAACTTTAGATTAATGGATCCAAGTGCCCTCCTTGGGTTAAAAATCGCGCTCAAATTACTGTAATGGAAGAACGGGTACATATTATACATTATACCTAATTACGTTATTTTATAGTAATTAACAATTATTCCAAGAGCGCATGTTGAATCTCTGTCTCTCTCTGTCCCTCTGTCTCTCTCTGTCTCCCTGTCTCTCTGTCCCTCTGTCTCCCTGTCTCCCTGTCTCTCTGTCCCTCTGTCTCTCTCTGTCTCCCTGTCTCTCTGTCCCTCTGTCTCTCTCTGTCTCTCTGCCTCCCTGTCTCTCTGTCCCTCTGTCTCTCTCTGTCTCTCTATCTCTCTGTCCCTCTGTCTCTCTCTGTCTCTGTCTCTGTCTCTCTCTCTTGGTTTTCTGCCGCGTAGAGGTTTAACGTCACACATGCCATTCATCCCGATCTTCAGCCCTACGTTTGATCTTTCCATATGTTTCTGTTCTATTGTTTTCTTTTGTTTCGCTAGTGATCAAACAACGTCATTTTCTTCCTTCCCCAGCCCCTTTTTCTGTTCAACATCCCTTCGATGACATCCCTTAACAGACTCAGGTGCCTCAAAACGTGTCCAATCCACTTCTTCTGGCGGTTGTAGATGGTCGAGATCAATGTTATTTTCTCTCCAGTCCTTTACAATACTTCCTCACTTCTCACTTTTATCGTCCAGCGTATTTTCTCCATCCTCTACCAAAACCACATCTCTACACTTTCCAATCTCCTAACATTATTTTTAGTGACCACGATTCTATCCCATACATAAGTACACTCCACATCAACGTCTTAATCATTTTTTTCAGCGTGTTGAATATGTATATAAAAGAACATTACTTCAAAAAATACTACAAACTGATCAGTATAAAACAGCATGTCATTTTGCCGTTTCTTTATGGATAAAAACATAAGACAAATAATAAAAATTTAAGTCTGTTCTTTTGAAATATTAGCCCCCTTTTTATAACCATTGACCAACGGCCAAAAAGATCAATTTATTTTACTGTGTTAAGAATATAGCTTGGGGTCTTAGACCATTACCCAACCCAGAAACAAAAGTACAAAGAATATCTTTTAATTCAGAATTGTTTGTTTGATTTTTTTTATTGTTGTTGAATGGTGTCTCTTGTTATTTTGCGTTGTATTTTCTTTGTACATGGGCCAAGTTGTTGTAAATCAAGCGTTTTGCTTTAGCCGCAGTCTTCTAATAATTCATTTTTTGCCGTAGCACTTTCTATACACTTTTTTTATCCGCAATTTTCTATTCGTATTTTTTAAAAAGCGCAAATGGAATACTTGTTTTATTGAATTTTATGAATTTTCAGAATCCCTCGATACTTAAAAATTACAAAAACATATTACTCCGAGTCTAACATTTTTCTATTTGGCAGTACTTAACACAGTTAGTTTCCATATATGGTCATTCGGTACATGAGTAGATTACTGAGATTGAGTGAACCAATCAGGGCCCACTTGTTCAAAGGCGGGTTAAGTTGAACCCTGGGTTAAGCGAAAAATCAAACAGGAACTTTTTCTTTACGAAAAGGTAAAGGGTTATTTATGAATACTGTTTGAATTTTTCTAGGAAAAGCCTTGTTAATCCCAAAATTACAGCTAAAATTTCTCCTTCTAAGATTGGTAACAAGATCGCGAATTAATTAAGCATTAGAGCACAACTTTTTATGACTTTATCGGCGAAATAGAGCACGCGTGATGTTGGGAGAGACACGAGAACGTTGTAAAATTACGAGCCGCAGGCGAGTAAACAAGTAAACGAAAACTATGACTTTATCGTTGTAATAAACCATAGATTTGAACCAATTAGAGCACGCGTTACATCGTTAGCTATATTATAATAGATACCCTGTTCCAAATACTTGCTCCAGTTACTTGCTTTGTTGTTACTCGGGTGAAGCTAGGCGTGTAGGTTCTGGCCAAACCGTGGAGTAGAGTTTGGGGGGTTTTTGCTCAAAAAGTTTGTCTTATACCGAATTAGCTTTTATGAAAATTGTTGTTAAGCTGCGGAGAAAATGACGTCACAATGTAGATTTTCAGAGTTTTTTTTAACGAGGTCTAATGGAGAATTATAAACCAGCGAAAACAAAGAATGCTGCTAAAGGTACGTATGTTAACATACTTTTCTCAAAAAAAGTTTTAATTCTCGATGCGCATGCGCATAAAAATCATTTTTTTATCCGTTTTGAGTAGTCATGAGAACTACAAAAACATCGTCTTACTAACTAGGGCCCATGCCCTCTTTCATTTAATATCTTGGTTCTCGTATATTCCTCCCTCCTATTAAATGTGTTGTCTGTCATCACATCATAGACAACAACAATTTAACATAATTTAGTCTAACGTCCTTGTTTGAGCAAGCCTGGGGCGTTATATCTAATACTGCCAACTTCAAAAATGAATTTATAAATTCTTCCTTTGTATAAGTATGGAATCACCTTAATTAATAATTTTTACCCTAATCATCGGCGTCAACAGAACTTTAGAGAGGGGGTCCACTGAGCAGGAGGGAGTCTTCTTAAGTTGAAGCAATTTAACGGGGTCAATGGGCATGTTTCCCTGAGAAATTGTATTTTTGAAGGAGATTGGGTGCTTATTAAATAAATGCGGCCATAATAACCATGACCGTCGTCGTGATCGCAAGCTTGATCAGTCGTGACAGTGAGCCCGTAATGAAACGTAAGCGTGATAGAACGTGTGCGTGATGGAACGTAACCTTGATCAAGGGTGAGAGTGATTGCGACCATATCCATGATCTAACACAAGCAATGAACGTATGCGTGATGAAACGTAAGCGTGATAGAACGTGTGCGTGATGAGACGTAACCTTGATCAAGGGTGAGAGTGATTGCGACCATATCCATGATCTAACACAAGCAATGAACGTGTGAGTGATGAAACGTAAGCGTGATAGAACGTGTGCGTGCTGGGACGTAACCTTGATCAAGGGTGAGAGTGATTGCGACCATATCCATGATCTAACACAAGCAATGAACGTGTGCGTGATGAAACGTAAGCGTGATAGAACGTGTGCGTGATGGGACGTAACCTTGATCAAGGGTGAGAGTGATTGCGACCATATCCATGATCTAACACAAGCAATGAATGTGTGCGTGATGAAACGTAAGCGTGATAGAAGGTGTGCGTGATGGAACGTAACCTTGATCAAGGGTGAGAGTGATTGCGACCATATCCATGATCTAACACAAGCAATTATAATAGTAGAAGAAACAATTACATTGAATAAGCATGACAATTATACAACTCTAGCAATAACAGGAGCAAAAACAACAACAACAAAATAAAAACAACGTAGTTTATTCAATTAAGGCAAAGTTGCTAGAGTGGACAGGTTATGAAACTGAGCCAACTACAACGAATATTACAATCATTCTTTGTTTAATGTTGTGTGTACCGTCACTGTTACAATCTTTGCTCTAGATGTGATTGGTCCTTTGCTCATTTACATCTCAAAACGTTTTGTTATTTGTGCACCATCAACATCATATTTCAATAGGGAAAAGGAGAACAATAACATAGAACAGAGAAAGACGACATCAAGTTCAGAGGCGGCGGCAGCAAATTTTGATTGCAGGGGAAGGGAGGGGGGGCAAAATGGTGTCGGACAGCGAGCGCCGCAAGCGCGAGAAAGCTAGGCGACTCCGGGAGCATGCTCTCCCGGAATGTTTTGAATTTTTAACCCCTCTGAGACGCTGTTTCCTGCATATTCTCTGCCGATATTTTTACATTTTGGTACAAGGGTCACATTCGTAAATAATCAGGGGCTTCATCATGATTTTTTGGGGAAAGATGCCCCCCCAAATATTATTTGCCCCCCGCCCTCCGTGCCGCCGCCAATGAAGTTTCATAACCAGTCAACTCTCTATTAACTTTGATGAAGGGTAAGCCATTCAGTATATCGAGCTGTTGTTGGTGCTTTCAGCAGCTTTCGCTTCTGTATTTTATGGATGGCAATTCTAGTCTATAGCCTTGCAAATAGTGACATTACAATTATAATTTTTTCAACGGTTTATTCATAACGTAATTGTTATTAGGGTACAGCAATGGGCTTGGAGCATGTTCATTTTCATAATTCCTTTTTAAAAACTATTAGTAGTAATAATAATTTATTAAGCTTATACGCAATAATCAATATAAGTTTTTCTTCTACATTACAAAGTTCTAAAATTTACAGGATTAATATACATACATTACAATTCTAATGAGATTTTAAAAAAATTAATTAACAAAACTTACTAGTAAACTAATAAAATGAAGATTACATTGAAATTTCCAAATTTTTAGTTGCCGTTGATTTAAATGACCGAAAATTCACTTTGTAAAGTTTGACTATTAGCCTCGTCTCGACGTCTTAAAGCTAGTACGAGATCACACCGCAACTAATACTCACAATCGGAAATAGTGTAAAACTACAATGGTATTTTAGTATATATTTAGGTATTACTGCAATGGTATTTAGGAATACTAAGGCGAAGATTGAATACATTATTGTTGTAGTTATTGAATTCTAAAATGGCCTATTTAGATCAAAAAAATGCAAATAGGTCACAGTACAGTATGAACTCGAACGGAAATAGAAAAAAAACTGTGTTTAAGAGACCCTTAAGGTTTAAGAGTTGGATATTTAGTTTTATCAAAGTAATAAACATAATACAAAATTATTAACTTTAAACTGTTTAAATTAGGTAAAGATAAAAGAAGAGGGCTTAACTAGCAATGAAATAAATATCTTAGCAAATCGACAAATGCGAATACCCGCTTCAAACGCTTCATCTGCATGATCATAGTCATTGCCCAATTAGATAAAGTTAAAACGTTTTTCAATAGTCTAAACAACATTTACTCTAAAGCTTTGAAAATTGGCTTGGAGTATATCTACTAGTCCAAATAATAATCTTTGCTTGGTCAGAATAGTTGAAGACAGTTCACATTTCCAATTCTCGTTTGGATAGTAGCAAAACAGCGCCAGTTGAGTGATTTTTTGTTTGCGAGTCAGTTTTCCGTGTTGGAACAAGCTTATCTTTTAGTAGGACACAATACAATACTTCTCTTAAACCATTCCTGTAGTTACGACTGAAGATAAAATACACCAAAGGATTCACGGCTGGGTATATGTTCATCAGAAAGGTAGCAGTAAATCTGATGTGT
>JAOTRI020108008.1:0-13338 GCA_028564885.2 Zoanthus sanctaehelenae | reverse complement strand
AGATAGATAGATAGATAGATAGATAGATAGATAGATAGATAGATAGATAGATAGATAGATAGATAGATTAGATAGATAGATAGATAGATAGATAGATAGATAGATAGATAGATAGATAGATAGATAGATTGACGAAAAGGTAATTTTAGACTCGGGCCCCCTACGGGAGTAGTCCGAGTAAAAAATTACTTGATTCTGATTTGTCAAGAGCTGTACAACACACGTTTCGATAACACCAAGTTGTCATTATTATGTGCAGACTTGGAGTACGAGGCGAAACTGATTGAAATAAAGGACTACCATAATTCATGCACATAGTTATGAAACGGAAAAAAAACAGGAAGGAAATAAACATTGTTTTAGTGTCTTTTGTTTGTTTTTCTTTTGTTTTCTTTTATTCTCTTTTCTTTTGTCTATTTTTCTTTTTTTTGGTTTTCTCTGTTTTTCCATTTATAATAAATTACTATGTGCATAGATTATAGAAGTCCTTTATATTTCACTTCACAGTCCAAGTCTGTACATAATAATGACAACTTGGTGTCACTGATTGTTTTGAAATTTAAAAAAAACAAAGTGTTGCCTCTTTTTTATTCTTTAACGGTGTAATATTTTCTACAACTATTTCGATGAACCGTTACAATCAAGGAAACTGTAAATATGAGAAATACGACATAACCCTTGCACTTACTCTCCGAACAGAATCTCTCCACCCATACTGCCAATCTTCCTTGCAAAACGGGCTACAGTAGATAAAACAATCTTTCCCTTCTGGCTGCGGTTGGAGAAGTTGTTATTGCGAGTACACATGTAGTTGTATACACCACTTCCGGTTATTTTACGGGGGCCCAGATCAAAGTACGTTCCTGCGTCGTCCAATTCGGACATTTCACCACGAAACTGACCTGCAAAAAACTACTAAATTACTTTGATTGATCGAGGCACCGTACATAGATTACTAATAGAGTGGTAAAGTGTGACGTCACAAAAATAAAAATTTGTGAACTTATGGAATTTTTTAAGATTATTCGAGAGATGAAGATTAAGAATGTATCCTTGCTAAAAATCAGCATCTTGGTGCATATTGCCGGCGAGATATTACCACAGTTATGCACTAATGACTCCATACATATCCTTCTTAAAATGGCTTGGTTCTTCACGTTTGGAACCAAGCCAATTTAACAAGGATTTGTATGGGGTCATCAGAGCATAACCGTGCCAATATTTCATCACTGATTAGTGGTGAAAAGCTAAATTTCGGCATGGAGGCATTTTTAATCTTGTTCTTTCTAAATATAACTACGAATCTAGTGATTTCACAAATAAATATTTTATGACGTCATCACTTTAGTACTCTATAATGGAAAATGCGTTCCAAATATATGCCTACCAACTATTTACGGTGTTCAACTTACCAACAGAGAAAAAATAACGCCCTGGGAACCCCTACAGTTAATTACTATCTACATAACATTGTCCGGCTGCGTTACCAGCGTGGTTGGTCTTTGTGGTGTAGTGGTTAACACGTCGGACTAGTAAGCGAAGGTGTGGGTTCGATACCCGACAAGGGCTATATACGTTATTTTTCTTATGTTTCTTTTCACATATAAACTCGTTTTGCCTCTTGAACAATTGACTTGAAAATGACGTTAGCCGACGTCGAAACGTCGTCTCTTTAAAACATGTTACCGTAAAATTTTATAATAAAATTGTTAAATAAGAATCGTCTCATCCGTATTTCAAAGTTGTTTTTTGTTTATCACCGTTGTTTGTGCACTGTTTCTTATAAAACTGATATGGCCAAAGACAAAACAAGAAAAGTATTCATGACAGCTCTGTCTTGGACGTGCTTTTGTCTTGCTTGTTGGCACTTAGCGATAGCTATTACTAGTTATAATAAAAATTTATATCGAGAAAAGAAAGTTTGAAAAAAAGCCGACAACATAACGCGCTCCACAGGTTGTCTTAAACGCTCTTCGCCCCCATGAGACAGCATCCAATCACACGTATCTTTAATATCAGCTCACATTTTCTTCCGGTTCACTGTCCGGGTGGCATTTATTGGCGCACTGTGCCAGGTTTTATGATAACACATCAAAATTATAATTAGGCCATATTGGGCCTATTTAGCACGACACAGCTAACAAACAGGCTCAGATTACCACAAAAAATACAAAGTAAAGTAGAAGCGTAACGCTTGTGGGATGTGGCTTGAATATAAAATATGACTGTATTTCACATACGTACGCGTGCTAGTAATGATGCAGCCACTAAACAGGGCACTATACCCTCGCGGGTCAGAGGAACTAAGCCCGTACTGTAAACCCTTAAAAAAAGAGTCGGCCAGAATGTTAACAGTCGTGGACTGCTGTTTTGGCCTTATTGGGCCTCATTAGCACGACACTGCTAACAAACAAGCTTAGATTCCCAAAAAATACAAAGTAAAGTAGAAGCGTAACGCTTGTGGGATGTGGCTGGATTATGAAGTATGATTGTGTTGCACATGCGTGCTGGTAATGATGCAGCCACTAAATAGGGCACTATGGCCTCGCGGGTTAGAGGGTCTAAGCCCGTACTGAAAACTTTCTTCGTGTTTGTAGTTGTTTTTATTAGTGATTTTAAGCAAATGCCAAAAGTAAAACGAAGTACTCTACAGTGGAAAACGAGGTCGTGGAGGCGGACGTGGTCGTGAGCAAAATGATGCAAGTGCGAGTGGTGATTTATCACAAAGTGGTACCGAAGTTGATACAATCGTCAATCGAACAGCGAAAACAACATTTGCTTCTGACAATGTCCGAAGCAGGGTACATCGCTTTGCTATATTTGTAATTTGAAATATTTAGAATCTCGCTCAATGACAATAAAGCTCTTTTATCTAAATGTCATTGTTACGCGATTGTCTCAATTCATGACATAGTATTGACTAGTCTTGCGGTTTTACTAAACTTTGTGTATTGCGTTGTCTTCGCATTTAGTCGCCGCGATCGAGCCAAACAAATCTATTGAGTTTGGCCAGATTCATTCTCTTGCTCGGCAAAAATTTTCTTAGCACTTGGCTTTCACGAAGTTTGGAGTTAACTTGGTCTTGGTAACCAAGTATAGATTGTTGGTTGTACTAAGAACCCTTGTCACTGGCGGCAAGCGATACACAAGCGTCATTCTTAAACACATTCCTATTCTTTTTCTTTCGTTTCCCCGGTTTTTACGTTTAGATTTGCTAAAAGGTCATCCCTTTTTCGTTTCAGCCACCACATTTATTAAAAAATAACTCTAAAATAAGCAAAAAGCTGATAGAAGTTGTGAACACTTGTAAAACAAACTTTGCAAATAACGCGAAAGCACACTGAGAAGTGAAGAAAGCACGACATCATCTTTCAGCTGTCAATCAAAGTCTGGACCGTAAAGCTTGCTGACTTCCGGTAAAAAAAAATTATCTTGCAATATCTCGCGAAAGAAACAAGATAATGAAAAACTTTTTTTTTATTTTAAAAATTTATTTTTTAAGGAGAGAATAACAAACATTTTCGAAAAAACAAGCTGGACTGCTTCAACTGAATCTGTTATTGTCTGTAGTATTGGTTTGGTTTGTATCATATCAGTAGATATCAATCATTTAGGGTTAGTTACTGGATGTGAGTGGTTTGCAAAAACACCTACATATGACAGCATAAAAAGCTGTACAAATAAAAAACGAAAAAATACTGAATACTTGATGCTATCAGCGCAGTTACAAACACTGTAATTACAAAAAATAAAATTAAAAAACAACCTCACCAATGGAACTAAAACAAGTTTATTTCAATCAAGTTCAGCAACCCTTTCTCCCATTCTCCTGCATAATAGCTTGTATCTCCAGCTTTTGAGGATTTTTAGTACAACACTTGTAGAGGGGTCTAGACCCCCTCCCCCAAATCAGACCTAACATTTGTAACTTTGAGAGTGAAGTTTTTTTTTTCAATTTATATGTAACATGAGATATGTATTTTTATCTGACGAGATGAATAAAGACAGTATTATTATTATTATTATTATTATTATTGTTATTATTATTATTATTATTATTAAGTTCTTATATCAATAGGATCATGTCACTGGCTAATTTTTTTTTAATGAAGAGCATGCGGTATTTTTCTGCTAAACTAAATTCCAAGGTTATCAAAAAATGTCCAGGTTTTTTTTGAACCAAAGTTTGGATCCCCAATCATGGAGAGGCTACCAAGAAAAAGAAACACAAGTTGTAACATGTTTTGCCAGGAAATCTCAGTTTTTTGATTGTCAATCAAAGTTAATAAATAGTAATAATAAATACTTTATTTAACGTTAATTGCAAAGGAAATTTTTGCTCATTCTTTCTAGCCAGAGGCTAATGTGAAATCACTCAACAACTCAGATTTTGGCATGAGAGTTGACTTTGCAGAGGGAGGAAAACCAGAGTACTTATAGAAAAATCCTCGGAGTCAGCTATAGGGAGTACCCCCAGGGGGTTAACCCTTGAAATCAGAAATGCAGAGCTGTCAAGACTCATACCTCCATTCCTCATACTTGCATGCTGGACATCGAGAACAATTTATAGTACTTTCCGTAGAATAATTATTGTTTTAAATTAATGAATATTCATCGAAAACTGACAGAAATAGTGTTGATTGTTCTCCTTAACCCTTTCATTCCCAAATTTATTTTTAAATTCTCCCAACTTGTTCCTATACACTCTATTGAACAAGTTTGAGAGAATTTTACTGTTAATCTTCTGTAGTTTTCTTTCTCATTGCCAAATGTTCTATTTTGCATGTGTAATGTTACGAGAAGTTGGGTGTTGATAACCGACTGGGACTTAAAGGGTTAAACAAAGCAATACAAATACATTTTAGTACCTAAACTTCTTCAGCAGTTGCTTCGATTCATTGAAGAAATTAAATCTTATTCTTAGATTTTGTTCCTCAATAACTCATTAACTTATTCACAAATATACCAGGAAACAATTAATTTGTATGATGGTGGAGAGGGGATGGGAAGGGGGGGGGAGTAAGTTAATACCTACAGTCTCATACCTGTAGGACCTGTTGTACCTGGCTAGTTATGGAAATCTCATAAATTCAATGTATTAAACTATTCTTTTAAATGTTCACACCTCTTAACAGATGCAGCTTCTATGAACATATTAAATGTAAGCTCTACTCTCCAAGAAAAACTGTTACAGTCTTACTTTGGTGCTACTGGGATTGAATACTCAATTGGGCGTGTGCCAATGGCCAGTTGTGATTTCTCCACAAGGGAGTACTCATACGATGATTACAATGGTGACTATGAACTTCTAAACTTTACTCTTGCAAAAGAAGACCTTAATTTCAAGATTCCTGTTCTACTACATGCATTGAAAATCAGCAAGAGAAATATATCCATATTTGGTAGTCCCTGGTCAGCCCCTGCTTGGATGAAAACTAATGGTAAAATGACTGGTAAGTCATTCGATTTACTACTCGAACAAGCATGGAATAGAATCTTACAGTGTATGTTATGGTTTTCATTGTAAGTTAACAACTCCGACTTGATTGTACAATAACCTTTGACTGAACCTTGCACACAATATTAAAATTATAAACAAAGTCCATTTGAAATCAAATCATACAAATTTGTTTGGTGGTTGTTTGTCAACTTTAATAAAGAAATACAATGTATGTATGTATGTGTACTAAAATACTAAGGCCATAAAACCATTAATATTAGTTAAATGAAACTGACAAAAATTGCAGTAGATTGAACAAATTTCAGTTCAGCTAACTAGTAGCTTGTTTGTGGTACAATCCCATCACAATGCTCAAACCACATATGTGCTTGTAAACACCCAATCTCCTCCCCCCCCTTCAAAAAAAATACACACATAATAATATATAGAAGTCACAGAGCCAAATGTTTGACTCATTGCCTACAGGCATGAGTAATTGTAAAGATAATGGTGCTATCTTCAGCTGGCTGGGTGTTTGGTTTCTCAGCTAAGGCCCATTTTAATGGATTAAGAATGGCCAAACATGCTACATTGTTAGGGTATGGGGGTGTTGGACAGTGTTTGATTAGTGAATGAAATCAAGCCGTATGTATGTCCAACAGTGATGGTTGTTTGACCAACATGTTTAATCCATTTGAACGAGCCTTTAGATTTTTTAATTTTAAATACCCCTGTACTGTACATGGGTCAGAGGTTTATTATTTATATTTCACGCACTAGGTGCTGGTGGCCTTAAGGGGGTTCCTGGTGACAAGACACACAAGACCTGGGCTCTGTACTTTGCAAAATTCATTGAAGCTTACAAAGAGAAAGGGATTGATATGTGGGGTGTTACAGTTCAGAACGAGCCTTCTGATGGTTTTATACCAAGGTACGTGTTAAGTAAAGATTTTTAATAGCTTGACTATATTTGAATTTTTACCCTTTTGAGGTTTTGATGTTTTATTAACTAATTTCAGGGAAAGAATTTTACTTTCATAGTGTAAGAAATGAGTTTTTACCCTTCTTTAAAATTTCATAGATTTTGTGAATCTCTTAAACAAAAGTTATTACTCACAAGTTGACTTCCATTTTATTCCTATAATTTTTCACATAAATAAAGTTACCAACTGTTGACGTTGTAATATATATATATATTAGAATTGTAAGGAGAGAATTTATTGCTAAATTTGAAGTAATAGAGTCAGTTTACTTGATTTTATTTAATAGCTCATGGTTTGTTTGTCAGAATTATGACATAACACATGTGCTACACTACTGGGTCTGCCAAAATAGAGTTGTGCTTACCTTGCTCCCAAACCCGTCCTCTGGAACACCCCTTCCTCACCACACCCCTTCATATGACCCCACCTTCTTACAAATCTATCTTTTTTCAAAGCCCATACACTTTTCTCATGCCCTTGCCTATCCTACCCCATTCATTTGCACCCAGCCCCCCTTACTTTACCTATACAAAACTTTCTGTTCCAACCTTTAACCTGTACTTTACCCAATTCTTGACTTTAGCTTCTACCCCTTTTTTCTTTAGTACCCACATCAGGTTCCCCAGGTCTCCACCTCTGCCTTTTTTATCCCCCTTTCCCCCTTTCTCCAGACATGCTTTATAGTTTGTAAAATATTTTAGATCTTCCAGATATCCTAGGAAGGCAGTAAATAGAGTACTGCATCAACCTATAATCACAGCTGAACTTGACTTTCATTAAATTAATTATGCTAAACCATAGACAAAAGCAGGCTCCATGTATGGGGAACTAGGCCTGGAAAAAACTTTGTTTCCTTCTTGCTTTGATTCACTTACAAATGCTGCACAAATCAAACAATGCAGAGTTGTAGGTACTTGCTTTAACAGGCAAAAATATGGACAACATAGCCTGGTGGGGTATGGAGAGGGAGAGAAAGTCCTTTTTGAGGTTGCTACTTGCCTGGCTATTATCAACATCCCTCACAATGACATTTAGTTTGTGTCTTTCGTAAGGTTTTCTTTCCAGTGTATGAAGTTCACTAAGGAACACGAAAGAGACTTTATTAAAAAGGACCTTGGCCCACTCTTGGCCCAAAGAGGCCACAGCAATGTCAAAATTATGATGCTTGATGACGAGAGGTCCTTTGTATCATCATGGGTGGATGTTATACTGAGTGATCCACAGGCTGCCAAGTATGTTGCAGGGATTGCAGTGCATTGGTACTTTGATAGATTCACACCAGCCTTACCGCTTACTATAGCTCATTACAAGTAAGTCAATAATTTAAGATAAATAGATGATTTCCATTAGTCTTTGGTGGGCCAATACGTGTTTTTGTAAAACAAGCAAAACAATGTGTTTTTTTAAAATCAATTTTATGACTTCAGTGATTTTTTTTAAGGCCCAGACCAGAAGAGTCTAAGCTCAATAGTAAACTAAGGTAAAAAATGTCAACTTGTTCACCAATGAAACATTCAATCAAATAATTTGATGGCACAGCCATGTCCATATTGGGCCACACACTGAAAACTAGGATGTAAAAAGTCAGAATGGATCAACTGCTGGCTGTAGCAAAACCTTATAGTTATATTACCAGTTAATAGTTTCAAACTTTATAGTAATAATGTACTAATTTTAAGGATTATTTAATTGTAATGATTTAGTGATAAAAATGTAAATTACAATACACCATATAAATGAGAGAATACTTACTGATGTTTCAGACGTTAATACTGAAGTCAGTTACACGTCAAAGGTTTTACAGTATTGCCTACTACTAATGTGACCTCAGTGCCTATTTTAGTGGCTTTATGTTTCCTAGTAGCATACACTATCTATGTGTACTTGATTTTTGTCATTCTTTATAAGTGACATCATCCCACATGCATTATGATTTCAATGACAATCAAAAATTGGCCTTGCCAAAAAAGAGTTGTTCCCACCTTGTTCCCAAAGAGTTCTTCAACATCCCTTCATTTGACCCAACCATCTTCCTTATAGTAGCTCACAACACATTTTCCTCATGCCCCTATCCCTGTTCTGTGCCCTACTTAATTCCTTCGCTCATACATCATCACAGGTTCTCACAATTCACAGGTTCCCAGAACACTTTATACTAGCCACCGAAGCTTGCACAGGGTCAGATGAGACTCAAGTCCCAAGAGGGGTAGCCTTAGGCAGTTGGAAAAGAGGGGAGCTGTACAGCGATGACATCATTGAGGTAACAACTGAAAACTATTTTTAGTGCATGCATGTTAAGCACAGTTTATAAGCTTATTTTAAAATTGTTAGCTTCCACTCCTACGTGATTAAAATGAGAAAGCAGAAAATCTTCTTATTATCGGTGATCGGCAACATGAATGAGACGCCTGTGTGGTTCGACTTACCAGCCGTCAGAACAGTTGAATCGTTGACTCTGCAAAGTGAGTATTCTTAGAGAGAACAACACTACGACGGCAGTTATCCCCGGTGGATTGACCAGTGTTGTACAGCCATTAGATGTTTGCTTAAACAAACCATTCAAAGATAGAGTTCGTGAGAAATGGTGTACATGGATGATCGAAGGCAATAAAACATTCACATCCACAATTTGTGAGTGGGTGAATGATTCGTGGAACGAAATTCCCATTGAAATGGTGGCCAGATCGTTCAAAAAATGCGGCATCTCAAATGCGATGGATGGAACGGAGGATGACCAGCTGTGGGAGAGTGATTACGATGACAGCGATAGCCGAGAAGAACTGATGGAACCAAACATCTACGATGACCAGTTGACAGTAGAACAGTGGCAAGATCTGTTTGGCGATAGTGATGATGGGGAAGACTTTGCTGGATTCTGAAAACTTGTTCGAGTTTTTACAAAACGGCTTCTTTAGGAGCCACCAAATATTGTAAAAGAAAATACAAATTACTTCTTCTCACTGATCTATTTTATGTTATCACTTTAATTTTTTAAAATTTTGTATTTTTGTATCCTAAGACATGGGGTCGACTTATACACAAGCATTTAAAAACTGCGTGGTTTTTGACTAGAAAATCGGGGGTCGACTTATACACGAATCGACTTATACACGAGAAAATACGGTACTACGCCGTCATTAGAGTTTTACAATGAGAAACATGACAAAGTACTTAAAAACTGAAGTTCTGTGTTTCTTGCTGTGTTTAACCTTAAACGAAACATTCTTGTATTGACTTTGTTAGTATTGAACACAAGGACCTTCTGCTACGTCCTTACACCTGGGCCCGGTTGTTCAAAAGCCGATTAGCACTAACCCAGGGTTAAACTTAACCAGCCTTTGAACAACAGGACCCTGGACATCATACTGGAATAAATGCTCTTTTGAAAACAACAGCTGTCCCAAATATATCTTATTTGCAAGTTTAAAAATGAAAAAAAAATAACAGCATAGCTGTCAAGTCTCCCGCATTTGGTTTTCAACCCTTTCTCCCGGTCTCCTGCAGAACAGCTGGAATTTGGCGCATTTTTAGGATTTTTAGTTACACATGCAAAATTGTTGAAAGCTGTGCAAAGCAAAATCATAGTTTGTAATTTTACAAAAATCCAGTTGATCAAAACACCGTATAGATTAAAAATATATTTTTGATGAATACGCTGTTTTGCTTCTGTCTAGTCTCTGCCTACTTTTGCTTTGGTGGGAAAACTTATTTATTTGTTGTCAGCCAATCATGGATAGACTAGGTTGTAAAAATAGGGAAGCTCTAGAGGCAGTGCCTACCCCATTCTTCTTCAGTCTTGAAACAAGCAAAGAGTGCAACATTGAGATGTAACCGTTTGCATTACATTTAGAACAAAGTCATTTGTGAGGAAAGCTCTTCTTTTATGATTGTACCTCTTACATCCCCTATAGTCTCAAGATTTTAAATATTCGGGGGTTTACAGCTATGTAACAGGCTTAATTGATTTTAAAAGTTAGTATTACAGCTGAAGGATAAAAACATAAGCAATATCGGAAATTTAAAGCATTCTAAACATTATTCTGAAATAAACTTCATCTGAAATTATATTATCCATAAAAATTATCTAAGTTCAGTACTGTGGAGATCTTAAACCCAATGCTGATCATCATCAGCTTTGCCACTGGGCTGTTTTAGGTTGTCTGAAACTGCTATAACTTCTTAGAGAGTATCATGTACATAACTCGTTTTGATGAGTTTTGTCACATATTCTGGCCCGTAGCCAGGATAGTCCGCCTAAGGGCCCCGGTGGGGTTAAGGGGCGAAGCGATTGGTCAAATTGCCTAGACAACAAGCCTTATTAATATTCATTACTCATGAGGCTACAGACACGTCGTACGACCAGGAAACGGCTCGAACGCTAGTAATAAACAATGCAAAAATGCCGCGCAAGTCTGTAATAAATTACAATAGGTTTCATTTTTGCTAAGGGGGTTCGCTGGCAAAAGGGGGGTTCGCCGAAAAAGGGGGGTTCGCCCGAACCATAAAAAACCACCCTGGCTACGGGTCTGATATTTCTTTTTGGACCAGTGGTTTGTTCATTACCTGAAGGTGTACTGTATGCTATTGAGTGATTCAGATGTACTGTAAAAATGGTTATCAAAACTCACATTCTCTTTACATAACACAAACATATTTAAGAGGTTTAGTCATGAGAAACTGAAAAATAATCAAACAAAGCAAACTACTGAGAATTTTAAAAAAAGGTAAGTTTTTTTTCAAACTTGTTTAGATGATCAATAAGTATTTGGCCCTCAGTTGGGACGAATCAAATATTAGATGTGGGGCCCCGGACTGAAAAGGTTAAATTTAAGAATGCAAACAGTTTGGAAAATAGTTGTTAGGTAAATGGCAGCGTAATTTAGACTCAATTATTTAATATATATTATAAACAATTATTGATAATTTGTTATGCCTTCATTTTTTGTATCTTTGAAAATTGAACTGTAATTTAATGAACCCTTTCACTTCCTACTGTATCAGTTATCAACACTTAACTTCTCCTTAGAAAACAAATAGAAAATAAGACATTTGGTAATGAGAAAATGAGATTGATCAAACAAAGTGAACTACCGAGAGTTAAGAGTGAAATTCTCTCAAACTTGTTCAGTGAAAAGGATGAACTCAAGTTGGGAGAACTTAATATTTCAACTGGGACTGAAAGGTTTAAGCCCTTGTACGAAGCCTGAATAAGCACTATCCACCGGATAACTTCCTATCCAGCGGATTAATTTCCATTATACGCAGACGTTTTCGTCGCAGAATCAAAACATTTGTTTCGCACAGGAAAAACTGCAAACTTCAATTGTCAGAACACTAATGTGTTTCATATTTTATTAATTTTAGATCAAAAAATGTCAAACTTCACAAAAGTCTGATAAAATGATTACGCATGCATGTTTCTGCCATGTTCCTGCTGAAGTCGAAGAATGTTTAATGAGCAAAATATTTCGAGACAAAAATCATTTTACACGTAGAAAATCTGAATAAAAGTCACTGATTGTATTTTAATTCATGTTTTTGTTCAAAATAAAAAAGTATAAACAAATGTAAACTTACTAACCTCACACTTCACGCCATGTTGATTTCAAAATTAATATTTCAGTTGAACTAATCTCTTTTTTTCTCTTTTACTTTTAGTTTACAAACTTGTATTTGAAGAAAATATAAAATAAAGGCTTATCATGAAATTTAACAGTAATAATAAGTACCTAAATTCTGATTCAAGTTCGTGGACGTGAACGAACTTAAACGTTAAACGTGAATGAATGAAGTTCTTGATGTTTATGTTTTTGTTCCTGAATATCAAGATTTTCAAAATCATCAGTTATTATTTTAAGTAAAAGTAGGAAAAACATTTATCACAAATAAAAAGGAATTATTATAAAAATTTCTGTAACTACTCCGGTTTTTCAGCAGTGTCATTCTTGTTTATGCTCTTTCTTAAGAAACAGCTTGTTAGTTTTTTTAGTTCCCAACAATATTTGTTTCCCAAGACAGAGCAGCCTTTTCTCAGAATGAAAATTGTAAAGACATAAAACATAAGATACAATAATTCTTTGAAGTTTAACCTTGAAATCCTGAAATCCACTTTTGAACAAATGCAAATTAAATAACCCTGACCGACTTTCAAACAATGTTAGTTTAACGCTTTCATTTTGCTCTATTTCATCTTTAGATTTACTTTCACCACAGGGTAAATTCTTAATCTATTTAGAGAAAAACATTTTGAAAGATCTTCATTGAAAGTTGGAGATTTTTTTTAGTGTTTTTCCAAAATTCCAACATTTTAATATCTTTTCAATGAGGTGCTTGCACACAACAGGGATGCGCAAAAAGGAAGTGAAGACACAGATTTACTTAGCAATGGGAAACCATTTTGGAGACTGCAATCACTATCCAGCAGATAGTGATCCAATGTTCTATTCGCCTTTCGTGCAACAGCATTTTATCCTGCGGATAACTACTCACTGGATATATAGCGAGTTTATCCACTGGATAGCGCTTATCCACTGGATAACTTATCCAGGCTTCGTACAACCGGGCCCAGAAGGTTAAACTAGATAGGAAGCTGCCCAAAGAACAATGAAAACAAAACAAACAAACAAACAAACAAACAGCCTTGCTAGATGCTCTCCTTGCAGTAATAACTGAATTAGGAGGACACGGCTCAACGACGTCGAACCGAAAACATTTTAAAGGCATAATCATTACACACAAACACAGGTTTACTTACTAAACACAAACACAAATGCAACCGCTTTACGGCCTATCTACGATCTCGGAGCACAGCACACAACAGCCAGATGGAATAAGCTGGGAGTCGATTTTTATATATAATATGTACATATAAATTATATAAAAAACAATTAGTTAACATAGTTAAGCTACTGAAAT
>JAOTRI020107997.1:0-13341 GCA_028564885.2 Zoanthus sanctaehelenae | reverse complement strand
TGGGAAGCTCGTGGAGTAAGCAAGATATTGTGTCAGGGAGATGTTGTATATATACTAATAATAATCAAAGGTATCCTGTGGTAAGCAGGTGGAGTAAGTAAGATACTGTGTCATGAAGCTGTTGTATATATACTAATAATAGTCAAAGGTATCCTGTGGGAAGCTCGTGGAGTAAGCAAGATATTGTGTCAGGGAGATGTTGTATATATACTAATAATAATCAAAGGTATCCTCTGGTAAGCAGGTGGAGTAAGTAAGATACTGTGTCAGGGAGCTGTTGTATATATACTAATAATAATCAAAGATAGCCTGTAGTAAGCTCGTGGAGTAAGTAAGATAAGATAATTATGAGATGTTATATATATGCTAATAATAATCAAAGGTATCCTGTGGTAAGCTCGTGGAGTAACTAAGATATTGTGTCAAGGAAATGTTGTATATATACTAATAATAAGCAAAGGTATCCTCTGGTAAGCTCGTGGAGTAACTAAGATACTGTGTCAGGGAGCTGTTGTATATATACTAATAATAATCAAAGGTATCCTGTGGTAAGCTGGTTGAGTAAGTAAGATACTGTGTCAGGGGGCTGTTGAATATATATATACTATCATTAAATTTTCAACCTCAAATTTTGCGTTTTAGCCTTCTGATTGGTTCATTCAATCTTGGTTATTAGCTCTTTTACCGAATGAACATATATGGAAACTAGCTAACAATGTCGGTTATCAATTTATTAAAACATTTTTGTCATTTTCAAGTATCGAAGAGTACAGAAAGGTCATAAAATTGAATTCGCGCTTGAAATTATTATTGCCAACTTGGCGTTACGCGCCTGGTTGGCTATTTACCATTTTCATATCCAACAGGCGCAAATGGAATATTTCTTAAATAATAATCAAAGGTATCCTGTGGTAAGTTCGTGGAGTAAGTAAGATATTGTGTCAGGGAGCTGTTGTATCTTGACTTTTGTTTTGATTGTTTAATATACTGCTCTCGTGATCAACCACGTTACATATTGAACGTCTATAAATGTGCGCCTGCCGAACTTAAGACGATCGGAAACCGATTACAAATTTATGCTAGCTAAAAAAATGTGTTCTTCTTTTCCATTTGAGTTTTTTTTAAAAGGAATTCAAATTTTCAATCATTTTTTGACAAGATAGAATGAATACCGGATTTGTGAAGCCATATCATATTTAATAAGAACATTATTCAGGCTTAATTTTGCCGAATTTTTAAGAAAATTGTGAAAACAGAAACTATGTCACTAATATTCCCGAAACTAAGAATACTCATGCATAAGTATACTTTCAGTCTAGCTAGAATCTGCCAAAAAATAGTATGCTTATTAAAAATGTTCATATGCATCGCCTCGTGCAAAACTGTAACATCAGGTTCCATGGTAAGGCATATGAAACATCTTAACCAATTTTTGCACAATTGTATGTTACCTATGTATTCTTTCTTTTATATCTGGAATCCTGTCAAATATACTTTTATTTGTCAAAGGTTTTAGTCTAAGAACCAAAAATTTGTGTTTTATAACTGAAAAAGAAAAAGAAAGTCTGTACAAAGAAAGGTCCGTGTTGTCACAATCTCATTTTTCTCAGAAGAAAAAATCTTCTGAGTCCCTAACGGGAATCGAATCGATGTCCTTCTGATTACCGTTCAGACGCTCTACCCACTGAGCTACAGGAAATCACGTCTCTTAACTTCTTTTTTATGTAATTTCGTGTAGCTATATAGATGTCCTTCTTAAGCTACTGGGCTAAATATATCCATACGTTGATAAATGTGCAATTGAATATGCATCTGCAGCTATGAAATAACTTTACAAAGAGAGGTTCGTGTTGTCACAAGCTTATTTTTCTCATAGAACGTCTTTATCATTTTATGATTTTATTCCTGGCTGCAATGTTAAAACTAAAACATGTTGTTGTAGTTAATACTTGTCTAACGCTGTGATTGGTTCAATAACGTCATCAGATATGCGATGGTATGTTATCGGAGGCTCTATTGGTGGGTTCGTGGCTCTAAATCTATTGATACTTTTGGTCAAGTGGATAAGAAAACGGAGAAATAAACGTGAGTTGTATTACTGAGAAAATATTTTATCAATATATTTATGCAATGGGAAAGGGAAAATATGTCATAAAATAGCTCCCATATATAGAAATCGATTGTTTTTTAATGTTCGCATATAGCAAGTAATAGAATTATTGCAGTTGTACTTTAAAAATTTAAAACAATAACTTATTTTATTAATGAACTTAATTATATATAAGTAACAATAGATTATAAGATTAGAAATTAGTTTAATCCGTTTTCTTTGATTTTAGATTGTGCAAAAATACCTGAGTTGCATGTGTAATTTTATCATCATGATTCATTTGTCTTAGTACGTTCCTTTTGATCCTTGCTGCTGTTTATCTGTCCTAATTCGTAGTTTCTTATTTATGACTCAAATTTTTTTTTCACAGCGGAGTATATTACAACAGCAACAGACTTGAGGTTAGTTACGCATCGAGTTACCAAGTGCTATAACCATACACATCAAGACCACAATCTACCGTACATAATTATGCATGACTTTGACCTTAATGACTCAATCATCACCACCGTCACATTTACATCCATTTTATTATTACGAAAACCGTAAACATTGTTTTTACACCCCGGGTTCCCATATGGGCGGAGATTTGTCCATCTTTATCTGTCTCCGAGGGTATCTCTAGGGGAACTTCGTTTTTCTTCCCGCCTTGACGTTGTGCTCCGAGGTCACGCATAGTCCGTATAGGGGCAGCCAGATCAAGGCGCTTATATATGCGTTCGGTCCGACATCGTTGAGCTTCGCTGCTTTTGCTTTTTTTTTATAAGAATGGTGTTTTTTCGTTTCATGATGAATATTGCTAACTTCTTAGTCAAAATCATCCTAACATTAAGACATTATTTAGGCCGTACCTAACTTTTCGTGCCCAGAAACAAAAGAAAAAACTCCAAAGGCAAAAAATGGGTAAAACAAATGTGACCAGTTGATGATAACTCCGACATTCTCATCCTCCAGAGTTTAGAAAGACATATGCTCAACATTTAATTCGATATATAGCAATTGGAATTTGGTAAAATATAATCAAAGTTACAACCAAATAGAGATTGTATGCTGTTTTATTAATCAAATAAATTACTACCTTCTTGGATGAAAAAGGGTTAAGATGGCTGTGTTCTTAAGACATTCTTAACTTTTTGGCCACTTTCATCTTGAAGATTCTTATAAAGCGTATTCTTATAAAAAAGCGTGTACTCTGATACGGTGATGAATGCAAGTCTTTCACGCCTTCTTTCTTACTTTTATTGACATTGTCTATTATCAGTTCGAGCTCAGCAGAGTTTACCCATATCACTAGAACAACACATAATTATGTCTTGTGCCGATTATGTCAGTAACGCTCGACAACTAACTGAAATAGCAGGTTATCATGGCCTCTATCCGTTAACCGATGAGGCGACTCGTATTAATGATAATTTTGCTACTCTTATTTATTTTATTTACACTAAGTCAGTAATTGTCCGGAGCGAACTGTTCAATCCGGTGTGGCGCACGTTCTAATTAGTGATTAAAGCTTTTATGTTACTCGGAAATTGTCTTTTGAGCCCCAACGGCCCGTAATTCAAGTATACTTATAAAAGTTTTAATGATTTTAATAGCTCTGATTATTATAATAATATTTGTAATATACAGACTGGGTGAACTAACTTTTTTTCAAGACCCCAATATTCTTTGGACGAATTGGAAATCTAAATTGTGACCTTCCACGGGAAAATAAATATTAACAACTTTCCGTGAAACGGGCCTTTTACATACGACATCCACACGATGTGTTTGATATAAAAGCGGCATAAACTAAGTTAAAAAGGAAGCGCACTGCGTATAAAAGTTATTCCAATAACATTTTTCATTACTTGTTTTTGAGCTCAATGCTAAAAACGTTCTTTCAGAAAGTTTAGTGCATGAAAATTGTTTTCATTATGTATTGTTTACAGCATCACAAACTCATTACATGGCAGTTCTAAAAAAGACAGGCGCGACGTTTATCACATGTCGTAAGGCTTACTTTATCCAATGTTACTTTTACTAACTCAAAATGTGTTTACGACAACTAGGTTTTTCAAAATAGTTTGGGGATAGTTGCTGTATCGAGCTGTAAGCTAGTTTAAGGAAGAATACTTAGAGAACAAGTAATTTTTTAGGTGCGAAAAAAATATCAGACAACTTTGGAATTTCTTTAAGAATATAAAAATATTCGATGAATCATAAGAATACACCTGTAAACTCAATTTCAAAAAAACAAGATAATGAACTTTAACTAGTATTTGAGATCGATCTATATTCTTTGGACAATAGCAACAAACTTAGTTCAAAAGATTTTCCATAAAATGACTTCCACACGAGTTTCAAACGGGTGAAGAAGTCGTTTTAAACAACTTCCCTACTCGTTTCCACAAGATAGACAAAATTTCAAACAAACGAGGAAAACAGTCGCACGAGTGGGATGAGATTTTAAACGAGTGAACAAGTCGTTCACACGAGTGGGTCTGAAATTTATATGACTTGCAAACGACCTCCAAACGGGTTACCGTGCAAAAACGAAAAGTCTATAATGTTTGTTTTCCCGTGGGAATGACAATTTTTACATGTTGTTGATAAACATGCTCTTCTTCTTTCTAAGTGCATTAGATAAAAAAAAGACCATAAATTTTAATAGATCTCAAAAAAGCATGCATGATCGTGATGGATTGATAATTAAAGCTATAAAATACAACAACTCTCCTGATTGGGCCAACTTCAAAAGAATAGGCAAGATTGTAAATTCAAAAATCAAATCAGCTAAGGCACAAAAGAACTATTCAGTAATAATAAAAATATTGAAAGTTTTTGCGATCATTGAAAAATGTGGCAAGCGGTTAATTAAACTTATGTCTCGAAAATCAGATAATTCATCTACCAAAGAAATCATTCTTTATAATCAGTAATACATCGATAACTATATCTTCTGATTTGCCCGAGTCATTTAAGCATTGTTTCTTATAAGTATGACCTAGACTTGATAGTGTATCAGCAGTCATCAAACTAGCTTTAGTTTTCGTTTAAAAAATAATAAAGAAAGAATAAGGCTTCTAAATAAAGTAAATAAACGTAAACATGTCTAAATAAAATCTCTGGTTGGTTTATTCGTGGTTGTGCTAACCATATTTCTCCTTATATCTTTCATATATTTAATTCTTCACTTGTGAATGGCAAGTCCTTGATGACTGGAACATTTCAAGAGTTACACCTTTATTCAAACTAGGCAAAAGGTCTGATATGAATAATTATCAGATCAGATCACGATCATCAACTACTTTTGTCTAAGTTAAATATTTATGGTCTTAATGAAAACGCTCTTGACTGGTTTGCTTTCCTATTCTTTAACATGTGGAATTCCCTAGGGGAACACCCTCGGTCATCTATTGATTTTCATTTATTTTAGTGATCGGTCGCATTGTTTGAATAACTCTGTCTATATAATGTAAGCTGATGATACACATTTAACTTATACTGACAGTGAGTTTTTATCGATTTAGGATTTTTGAAATTCAGATTGACTTAATATCAGCATCAGACTGGCTGCAAATTATACGCACTTTCCTTTGATATGACCAAGACTGGATTCCTGTTAATAGCCTCTAGACAGAAGTTACAAAAGGAATATTTTTAGACCCAGCAGTTTTAGAAATAAATGGCGTACACATAAGTCAAGTCCACTTATCCAAATCCCTTGGTGTTATCATAGATGAAGTATATTTCAGGGCTATGTTAAAACACAATTCGACTTTCGTAGTGCTGTATGGGGTAATTGTTGTTTTATTCTAAAAAGCAGTTATCTGTCGTCTAAAATTGTACAAAGCAGTACAATGCATTTTGTACATTGTTTACAATTTTTACCATAGATGGGAGTCTTCGCACTTTAAGGAACATGCCTTGTATTAAAGAACCTGGCACTATTCGATGCTTGTCCACTAAATATCACTGATCATTGCAAAAGGTTATGCACCGGTGAAACTGGCCGCCGTTAAGGTGATCTCATCAGAGATCATCTTTATGGCATACGCAAGACTGATCTATCTAAACCTGTCTCCCGTTTTCTTAAATCTTCTAGTAATTCTGTTTCTAAGTTTGTTGCATTCGGTCCTTCTGTAATCAACGGCGATAGCGATTGTCGCAGGTATTAAGAAATACGACTAATTCACGTTTTGGGCACACTCAATCCCCACGGGATAAACGAACGCTTCACTTCCTGTTAACCGCCTTTCGCTCCGGAAACAACAACAACAAAAATGTTGTTTAATATTTTTTTTGTTTTATTTTAACATTTCATTCTCACATGTCTATACTTTTTTTTCATTTTTTTTTGCAAATTCACCTCACTGTGTCATCTTCATTTGCTTTAGTATAAAACAACCTATTTATTTGTTTTGTCGTGCATTCACTCCGACGAAGGACTCCAGTTCGAAACGTCTATTTTTAAAAGAACTGCTTCTGAAGAAACACCGTTGTACTTTGCAATTAATAGCCCAAATTGTATATATGTTCCTTCTAATGTTGATTTATGTTTTCTATGAGTCCGTTTTTTATTTTTTTAGTTTATTAACTTTGAACTCAACTTTTACTTGAAAGAATAAATGAATGATTCATGCGACAAAACTGCTTTTAAACAACTCTTTAATACTTTTTATCCATACAAAAACATTTTGCAGTTCGGATGTCGTACCATTTTACCTTTGACAAAAACCGCCAGATATAAATATTTAACTGATGTTTGAACGTCTAAATAAAAGGAAATGATTGATTGATTGATTGATTAATCAATTAACAATATCATGATAGACAACTCAATATCGCACTCAGAAGTGAATTATTGGGTTATGTTACGCATAGCTATGACCTGAGAATAATGTGAAACACACTGTAAATCTAAAATTCTTATCAAACTTTTATTTTTCACCAAAACGCCTAACATGGCTAACTAGCATATTTTTTCCTCTTTTACATTATCGAGTTCATGAAGGGTGATAGCCCTGTACTATTTGAAATAATATGTTCTAAGCTTATTAATCCATGAGGCACCATACAGACATTTGATTGCTACAAGTACCTGAATCATATCATCACAGGCAAACTGTTCCTAACTAACTTAAACGTAACTGCAGTTATAGCATCCTTAATTTATAAGCCTTGGATTATTTCAGTTTGAGAATAAATCAAATTTGCAATTCGTTAAAGTGTAAAATACAAGAATGACAAGAAATAAGTGCCTGCATGTTTCCCCAACAAAAACTTTAAAGGAACATCGAAATTCCCTAAAATTCATTACATAAACAGCTTAATAGCATTAATAAAAAACCTTCCCTCTCTGGAAAAATCCTAAAACTCGTCCAAATCAATCAGATGATGTCGATATATCTCAAAACATATATACCGCCATGTAACCATGCAAAAAAAATCATCAACGTTTGGGCAGTTTTATAGTCTTTAAAGCTTTTACTCCTGTTATCTTTGTATAGAAACAGACTTGCCATACACCCTTATGTATGTCATTATCATAAAAAAGAAACTCTTCTGAAAATAAAACAATTAAATTTTCCGTTATGTAGAAGTAAAATGTTCGAACCTCTAAAATCTAATCAAAGTAGAACGCATTTTACTGATCTAAACTTACTTCTAGTATAAAAGAAAATAAATAGATTATGTTACATGGCAGAATGCGCATTTGTTACAAAGACAAGAACATTTCATGATTATATTTTTTTCCACACATAGTCACAATGATGATCTTATCTAGCGCTCTCTAAATCATCAGTGGACTAGTGGAGGGACAGGATTCTGTCATTTTGATTTACACTGATAACATTTGACGCATTTTCAGTACAAAACTGATACTTCATAACGTTTTGTTTTCAATTGTTTTGGAAAAGTTTTAATATATGTTTGGTTCAGATACAATTTATTAGCCATGGCACTTTTAAAAATAGGGAAAAAAACAAATCAAGATTTCTAAAACAGGTTAACTGACTTACAGAGTTTGCCAAAGCAAAGTTAAGTTACAAAAAGTGCCACTTTGAAACGATGAGATTCAAAGGTTACAAAAAGGTTGTACAAGAAAATGAAAAATTCTTAAATAAGTAACAGTGCAACAAAATGTCGAAACAGAAATTTTAATCTTTGTTTTTGCAACACTCGAGTTGCTATTTGAGTAGTTATAGTGGTTGGTTGAATAAACTCAAGAAGAACCATCATTTTAAACCATTAAAGTTGTCATCCACCAGAAACAAAGACATTGAGGGAAAAAGACTGGTTAAATAAAAAAAAAAAATTAATCTTCTTCCAAAAGAAAACTCTACTGCAGCCCTAGAATGACAATTTAACAGTACGCAATCCCAATCCTAGTGTGAGAATTCAAACGGCGTTCGAACTTATTATGAAATTACCTACGAGTAAAAATTTTCTTCTTTTCCAAGACACTTTTTGAACTAATATATAGTGTTAAGACAACATGCAAAATGTGTTGCTTTTCATTTTTATCGATTTAATTCATAGCAAAGGAGCTCATTGGCAGTGATAATTTGTGAAAACTTTGCGAAACTTGAGATAAATTTACAGCTCCCTCGGTCCCTTTGTTCTTTCTTAATATTATTTTATTTTTAGCATACTTTCTGGTTTCATGCAATTTTTATACTTTAAAATATTAGCGTGTACGTATCTCTTTTAGTTCACCCCTGGTGATGCCATTATCAGATAAGGCTTGGATGATTTTATAACATTTTCATTTCCAGTAGTGGTATGAGTCATTACTCATTAGACAAACAACACTAAGCATAAGAAATATATCGTATTTTATTGATGTAGCAAAATGGCAATCGCCTACACTACACAAATCAGATCAAAGTTTATTGATAAAAAATTCCTATCGCTACTATAGAATCGCGCATACTTACAGCTAACTGTAAGTTGTATTAGTGTTGTTTGGCCTCACCTGAATTTTACCGAGCCATACCCATCGGACAGTTGTCTTTAGATAATTCTAATCAAATTATCATTCATAATGATAGTTGTTTAGGTCAAAATACTTACAGAGTTTGAAGGGATGTCAAGTTCCAGATATCGAACGTGCCTCTCTGGATTGATGAGATTCGGTTGCCGTACAATTTTCTAACAAAGGGTGTATAAGAAAATGAAAACGTCCTCAATATATAATGATCCAACAAAATGTCCAAACGGAGAATTCAATTTTTGTTATTGCAACCAACAACAACATTTGAGCTTCTAATTCAATTGTTATGGCGATTATGTGTTTAAACTCAACTTCAATTTTAAGTTGTAATCCACGCTGGAAATTTCCAGAAAAAGAGATTTTCAGGGATACAGGCCAGGTATATAAATTAAAATACTGACTCTTCTAAAACAAAACCAATTCGTGTAAAACAAAGAAAAGCGCTTGCACCATCAAATGCTTTTTATCAAATTATTCTGGGTACAATGCGTCCTTATTGTGTTGCAAAAAGAATGAACACAAGAATCCGAAATAAAATGCGATGTTTCTCGTTCGACTGATTTGCCACATTTTTACTCGGGCTACCTGTGGTAGGCCGAGTCAAGTTTTACCCTTTTGACAATATATCATTCTATCATGTTGCGTTTGGGAAAGTTACCCCAGAAGTCATTGTGTTCAGCTTTGCTGAAAATGCTTTTGCTCAAAACTCCAAAAGGCTTTCGAACCAAGATTTCTTAAGACTGAGAAGGGACAGTTTTTGCAAGCTTTATAAATGATTTCTTCCAATGAACTTCTCGCTCCGTCGGTCAAAGTATACACAAATTAAAGTGGACATGGCGATTGTTTCGAGTCAACTTGCTTCATGTTAGTGTCAATTCAATACGGGACGTGTTTCTGGAGCTATTTTGCGATTTCAGAATGGGAATATTTTTCCTTGCTATTACCGCGAGTATTGTACAAAAGCTGGAAAGATTGACATCGTGCTTTGCTTTATGGCGAAAACAAGTTAACGGTGAGCTGTTTGTGTCACACATGTACGTTTGTTGTCGGAGAGCTGTCAAATTTGCATAATTTACTTTGTCAAATTTGAATTTCCCTAAACATTATTTTTCTGCTATGTGTAATTTTTTATTCGACGTGTAAATGGCTAGATCTGGCTGAAAAGCTGCAGTCTAGACAAGAACACATACGTTTTAAAAGATTTTAAAAAATTTGTATTATTTCTTTATTTTTCCTGGCATTTTGCATTTTTACAACCCAAATTTTTGTAAAAAATAGTTTTTATAGTTTAACTCAAACATAAAGTTAAAGTCCCATAGAAGAAAGAACTAAACAAAATAAAACGGTTTAAATTTTCGTTATGCAAATTTTCCAGTTCTCACCTTCGCCGAGTGAAGGAATGCTTTCAACCATAAATACGAAAGTCCCAAGCGTACCGTTTTCAAACTGAGTTCTCACAGATATGACGAGGATTGAATTTATGCTAGGAAAATGGTTCTCGATGACTATAAGTTACGACATTGATATATTCCTAGCGTTTCCGAGGTCTTTAGCTGAGCGGCAAACATCCATTTTGTGATACAAGCATAAAAATTAGCATAAATAAACTTTAGACCCATTATTATGAATCCAAACATTGGTAGCCTGAGTAAACGCGTGTGTACGCGTCTATTTATGAAAAAAATGCACAAGATCTAGAACAAAGCTGAAGAAATAATTCAACTAAATATTGCATGGAGGAAACACTATCAATAATAAATGTTTTAGGGTTAAAATCATCGTCTTCGTTTTTATGGCGCTTTTTGTAATATGCTAAGTCAAACTCAGTTCATACCACCAGATCTTATCTGCACTGGTATTTTGTGAAATAATGCGAGACTTGATATGAGGATTTTTTTATGAACCAACTGTTATTTGCGTTTTTCATTGCTCAATGTCCTTTCAAAAGGTATACAGCTCATTCACTCCCTTTGATGTGTTCATTGTCATTGTCATTGTCACGCCTTCACAGATCACAGACAATTTTGTTAGGCCCTGTCCACACTGTGCCGGATAAATTTGTATCTGCAACTTTATTTATTCGGATACGCCTTCCGTCCACACTGATCCGGTCGAATCGGGAACAATTTTTCACCGAAAACGGAACTTTTCGAAAACGGTCTTCAGAGTGGAAGAATTTGAAAACGCCGGATTGCCGTATCAGTGTGGACGGAGAACAATTTGTATCCGTAACTTTTCGTCATGTGACTTCTCTGCTGAAGTCCTTCTCGGACACAAATCCGACATGGCGGACGAAACGTTCATAGACATATTGTTGCCTCTTATCTTGTCTTTAATCACTTGTCTCAACTTAAACATCGCTATTTGTACTATGATTTTAAGCCATAGACGCATGAGAAGTAATTTACGCCCATTTTTATTATGCAAAATGTTCCAAAGAGTTGAAAAGTATTCATTCTTGTCTGTGTTTTTCTTTTTACGGCCTGGTGTTGACATATTTGAGCTCAATTTAACTTATATTCCTTCATATAAACAATACGTTCAAATAGTTTGAGAAATTGGCGGGAAGGCTAGTGCTTAATTTACGATTCAATGCGCATGCTCAAAAGTGCACTGAAGCGAATTTTATCCGTTTTTAAGTGTGGACGGAGAACTTTTATTCCGGATTCAGTGTCAAAGTTGCGGATACAAATTTATCCAGCACAGTGTGGACAGGGCCTAAATCGGTTATTAAAGAATCACGCATACTTACAGGTAACTGAGTGACGGTAGATCACCAAACGTGAGATTCGTTAGCGATGAGATCTGGTTGAAAGACAGGTCCCTAATAAACGATTTAAAAAGTATTTCATCAAACCTATGTTATACTTTACTACTTTATTAATGTATTTGAAAGGGAAAACGCAAATTGGGCTGCAATTTCTAACTTACAATTCGAGCAACCGTAGATTAGGTCAAATAATCAAGTAGATCTACAGTCTAATTTGTAAAAAATATCTTACTTACAGGAAACATGAGAGCACAAAAATCTGCAATTTAATCATGATCAAATGGAATCGGGATATACAACACCTCGATATTTTTTATCAAAACCTTTTTTCACCAAAAACGCCTAACAATGCCAATTGGTATATTTTTCCTATTTTTTATGATTAATTATTTTGTTTTATGAAGGGTAATACCTCTGTAGTATTTGAAAAAAATTTATGTTTTAAACTTATTCCTCTATGAAGCACCTTAAAGATATTTGATTTCTACAGGAACCGGCCTCATATCAATGCAAGACACAAGCAAACTGCTTATAACCGCGGTTTTAAGCCTTGGGTTGTTTCAGTTTGAGAATAAATCAAATTTGAATACGAGTATGACAAGAAATGTGTGCCTACATGTCTCCCCAACAAAAACTTCAAAACAACATCGAAATTCACTAAAACTTATTACATAAATAGCTTAATAGAAGTAATAGGCAACCTTCCCTCTGTGAAAAAAAAAATCCTAAAATTCATCAAAATCAATCAGATGATCTCGATATATTTCAAAACACATCGCAATGCAACCATGCAAAAAGAAATCATAAACTATTGGGCGATGAATTAATGCTTACGCGATCAATCAATAGTCACTTTGAGTCTATACAGTATACCTATTGATTGACAATATGTTAGTTTTTTTTTGTTTTGATAATGCATAAGTAAGATTGATTGAATTTTATTTGGAAATAAACTTTGGCTGATTTAAAGAAAATTTGTTACCAGGGCTACAAGGTAGTCAACTTACGCTGTAATTTGAGCAGTTCAAATCTAAAGTAAACTTCAAGTAAACTTCAGGTCTTCTTACGAAGCTAGTGTGGGCTCAGCTATTTTTAGATGCATTAAAACACTATAACATTTGGAAATTCTATTAACAAGCCTGAAGGCAAATTAGTTTAGAAAAATATAAAAATTATATGAAAAGTTATATATAATGAAAACGAAATATGATTTGTCAAGCTCGTAAAAAATCTTAAAAATAAAAACCGTTGAAAGATAATAAACGAAATATGATATAACATGTAAATCACAAATAAGCAGTAAATCACGCAAAAAATTAACGGTCAGTGTAAAACGCAGACTGCAGACTGCGGACTGCGGACTAGGGGTAAAATGCAGACTGAGTGTAAAATGCAGACTGCAGACTGAGAGTAAAACGCAGGCTGGGTGCAAAATGCAGAATGAGGACTGCAGACTCGGGGTAAAATGCAGACCGAGCATAA
>JAOTRI020107986.1:7500-13343 GCA_028564885.2 Zoanthus sanctaehelenae | reverse complement strand
AAAAAATTCTGAGGTCACTCAAATTTGGACAAGGCTGTAGGCCGACTCCAATTTGGCTGTCAGACGAAATATTTTAATCCACTTTTTTTTCGAAATTGGCCAAGAAAAATTTACAATAAGAATATTTAAGAAATAAAACATAGACTCCATGTCTTCACAGCCTTGTGAAAACCAAGAGCAACTGTTGGGAAAATTCCAGAGTACAATGTCATTTTCATGCTCACAGTGCTATAAAAGCACACTTGTCAACCAATCACAAGGCATTTACTATCTGAATTATTTTCTAAAATTGATTAAAATTTCAAAGGTATGAAAATACTTGTTTCTCTTTTTGTTTTTTATTACTTTTCAAATTATTCAATACTGAATGTTGCCATAAATAAAATATGATACTAGCCTGTAAAATAACCGTTTGTAAATTTTAAATTTCTTTTCGTCCTGATGATGACAGCAAAGCACTGTCGAAACGCGTCGACTAATATATCGTTTTCAGATTTATTTGTCTCTTTGTGATGAGAACACAAGAAAAGACATTAAAAAACTAGAAAAGCTTGAAAAGAAAATCATTGATTTGAAATATTCGGTTTTTTTTAATTCTATTCTTGGCGTGCATGTGACATCACAAGCGTTATGTAAATGAAGCGTCCGCCATATTGGTTGGTAAAAAAAGCAAGATGGCGGCCGGTCAGTGAGTTGTTGTGCTCTGTGCTCTACAATCTGAATTTAGCGAGTTTTAAAGAAGTATGGGAATTCTTTGTGCTGTATTTGGCAGTGGGAACAATGCTTCTCGTGATAAAGCGAAAAGTGTTTTCAGAATCCCAAAAATAATTCGAAATAACGATCCAGAGAAGAAAGACGAGAATCTCTCGAAAGAACGACGAAAGGAGTGGCTTCTGGATATCTCTCGCGTCGATCTAACGGAGGAAAAAGCAGAATTCACACGGGTTTGCAGTGATCACTTCATCACTGGTAAGATTTTTTATTCAGATCTAAATTAAGTGACATGAAAACGCTGTATTTACCGTGCGTTTTTCTGTTTCCAGGGAAACCTGCAAGCCTGTATGATCGAAATAACCTAGACTGGGCTCCTACACAGCGGATGGGTCATAGCAAGATCAAAATACCGAAGCAAGCAGATCTATCAAGAAGCGAAAGATCTCAAGAACGAGCAACGAAGAAAGTAAAAATTGAAGCTGAAAAACGGGTCAAAGCAATGGAAAAATCCTTGGAGAAAACCAAAAAAGTTCCAGTGGACGTTCCAGTTTGTTTTGGAAATAAAAATGAAACTGAGACTGAGACGGGTGCAACACATGCCGAAGTTGGATGCCAGACAGATCTTTCTGGTTTGCAAATTTGTGAAATGGAAGAATTTATCAAGAACATGACAGGTGAACTAGTGGAACTTAAGAAAAAAGTCATGGAAGCTGATTTTAACGAGGAAAGTTTTAAGGCTTGTGAAGAAAAAACTAGATTCTATACTGGTATCCCAAATTTCTTGATTTTGCAACAGATTTTGAGCATTTGTTCTCCCTACATCTACTCAGGATCATCTAAAATCCTCACAAAATTCCAAGAGCTTATTCTAGTGCTTATGCGTCTACGGATTATCATGCCCTTTCAAGATTTGGCATACCGGTTTGGAGTATCAAGATCAAACTCAACAAGAATTTTTGACAAATGGATTGATGTACTCTGTGTCAGACTGGGTTTTTTAGTTGTTTGGCCTGATCGTGAAGACAAAATAGAAGCAATGCCTACTGTATTCAAGCAGAATTTTGGGAATCAGGTGGCTGTGATAATTGACTGTTTTGAAGTGTTTGTCAACAGGTCATCAAGTCTCCTTGCAAGAGCTATTACCTGGTCCAATTATAAACATAACACTGTCAAGGTATTGATTGGCATTACTCCTCAGGGGGTGATTTCATTCATTTTCAAAGCATGGGGAGGACGGGCTAGTGATAAACATATCACTGAAAATTGTGGCATTTTGAAAAACCTTCTTCCAGGTGACATTGTACTTGCAGATCGAGGTTTCGACATTGCAGACAGTGTCGGCTTGTTTCAAGCCTCTCTTAAAATTCCTGCTTTCACCCGTGGTAAAAAGTCAGCTCTCAGCCAAAGATGTCGAAAAAACAAGGAAGATCGCAAACGTGCGTATACATGTTGAACGTGTTATTGGCCTTGTTCGATGAAAGTATATTATTTTGCAGAGCATTCTTCCAGTTGAGCTTATCACAGTTAAGGCTAGGGAATCAGAAGCACCAATTGATAAGATTGCCAAAGTATGCTGTGCATTGACAAAGTTGTCAGAATCAGTAGTGCCTTTTAATTAACTTTAAGGGTAAATAATAATTTTCAATTCCTGAAAAAATTGAAACTCTTATGAGTCTAGTAATTTTATCATATTTTTAATTACATTAAGGTTGTCATATTGAAAAAGAAAAACAGTAAATAGCTATAATCTATTTTCATTATAAAAGATGCATAAAGGTCTTGTTAAACAAAATTATTTTGAAAGCTTATTACAGTTGCTGAGTTTGTAAGGGGAATGGGGAATGAAAATGTTGGGATACTATTGCTATTTCAATTCCACAACTTTATGCAAGTAGGTGAAAATAGAACATGCACCTTTACTAATAAAGTTATAATATTTTATGATGAGAGTAAGCTCCCCTACCAAAAATAAGTACATTTGAGGTATACTTCAAATGGACCCAAGGTATACCTCAAATGTACCCCAAGAGGTACTTTTCAGGTATACCTTAAATAGGGTTCGATTGGAACAAAAGTAGGTACATTCTGGGTATACCTCAGAAGTACCAGAAATATGGGTACATTTGGGGTACTGGGAAGTATGTTTGGGGTACTATTTGTACCTTAGGTACACCTAAAGGGTTGGAATTAAAACACACTACTGTGCAACCGCAAAATATTACATCATATTATAATTTTTTATATAACTTATTAATTATTCTATCGATACATTTCATGGTAATTTTTACCTTGATTTCTAATTTTTTGCTATAGAACAACTAAATGCAGCGCTCAACATAAAATTATATTCAAATGTTTGTTTTAACATTATGTCAGTGAATACTAATTAAAATATATTTGTGAAAATCAGTACATTACCTTAAAGTGCTATTGCCAAGTAATTCATTCAAAGAGCACCAGGAATCAGCATTAAGCAATTTAGATCACTGAATGGCAAAAATTTAACTGTATGGCTAAACAAGACTTGATCTGGCAAAATCTGAGTTTTTATATTGCATTCATTACATATTGAGATAGTTTGTACTTTAAGTTTTTTATGTAGCAAATGTGACTGGAGAGACATTAAGCATTGACTTAAGCTAACTCTGCCCCTATGGACAAAAATTTCATTGGGGTTACCATTGAAGCCACCATCAATATCGAGTCCTGTAAGATGATTTGCTGCTATAACTGGGTTGTACTTACCACATAATATATTTTGATATAGCACATTGTAAAATGGGAGATGATTTGCATGGTTCCTGAGACATGCATATTATAAGTTTTATATCAGCATTCGGCACAAATGCTTTTTCTATGCTCTAGCTCCCAACTTCCCTTCTGGTAAGTAGTAGGGACGTTCAGATCCGAGTACGACAACGACTACGAGTACGACTTTTTCAACGTGTACCCGGTGCGCATGCGCGATTGCGTGAGCATGTCACGCAAACTCGTTCTGTCTTCAAAACCTCGTCGCCGTCTTGACGCGAACTACGAGATTTTCAACAAATCTCGTTCCCCGACTACGAGTCCACTGCAGGTGCAAAGGTGAGTTAAAAGGTTAGTCTTAATAGTTATTTTTACAAGTTTAAAGCGACTCCTACAAGTGCAATTATACATTAAACAGCGACTAAAAAGCTGTGTTGTTTACACGTTAGAAATTGCTTTTCAAAGAAGTTTGCTTGAAGAAACTAAACTCAGCTAAACTTCAAGTTCAAAGCGATGGTTAAAATTCAAGTGTTCCTTACTGGAAAATGGAAGTCACACTCCTTTTTATTCTTTCAATTAGTATAAGTCAATCCGTTTTACCCTAACAAGTGGTATTTTTAAGTCTAAATATAATGAGTTTAAGTCAGAGTTTAGGACTAAGTTTAAGGTTTCATAAACTTAACATACCGTGTTTTTCGGTTTCATACTCATAGCTACACGACGATATGTCTAGATAGCTGTTTATCTGGAAAACCGAGCACGAAAAAATGCTTCTCACAGAAGTAATCACCAGTGAACCATACCAGTTTAAAGCTGGGACTAAAGAAAGAGGGTCAGCTTGGACAGAAATTGCAGAGCGTTTGGCTGGTTGTGGATTAAAGGTGACCCAAAGATCAGTCCGAGAAAAATTTGACAGATTGATGAAAGATTTCCTAAAAAAGGAAAGCGAAGAGACAAAACAAAGTGGAGTAGATGTAGAGTATGGGGAGCTAGATCAGTCCCTACAGGACATAAAGGAAAGGATGGCAGAGTTTGAAGAACTGAGGGAAGGCGAGGAACAAAAGAAGAAGAAAGAGAAAGCTGCCGCGGAAGAAATGAGAAGGCAAGCGACTGAAAAGCTGTCCGAGACCAAAAAGAGAAAAGCCAGCTTAGAAGACCCTGATGCAGACGACAAAATTTCACCAGGTAAAAGAAAGAAAAGCACAAGCATGGTTGATGTTGTTAAGCAGACCATCGAGCTGAAAAAATGGCAACAGGAACGCGATGACGAAATAAAAAAGAGGGAGTTGGATCTCAGAGCTTCAGAGATGCAACAACAACAAATGTTCCAACAAAGTCTTCTGCAGCAACAGCACCAATTCCAACAACAACAACAGGCACTGAACATGTCTATGATATCTGCTCTCAGTGAGCTACTAAAGGTTATTAAGAAGTAATCCCCCCTGGAACCTTCTGTGTTTTCATTAATTCTGTTTTATATATATTTTGCATACATATTTGTTTTTTATAAATTTAAGCTTATATATATTTTACATTTTTTATTGTCAGTTATTATGCATCAATGATGGAAGAACTTTGACATTCATTTATTCACAGATACCCTTTAAAAACTAATTTTAATATTTTATTGAATTTTGTCAAGTATCTTTATCCAGTAAAATAAATATTTTTTATGCCTTTAGGTTGTCATCAAATAATTATTTGATTTTTTGTAAAATTATAACAGCTTTTCAATAATATTTATATTTCATTTTAATATATTTTTCAGCATTTCTTTAAGTACATATATAAATATTTTCTGGGGCTTTCAGTAGATTGTCTTCCAATAATTATTTGAATTTTTACAAAATTATTGACAGCTTTCTTCAGTCATGAATTAAAAGTCATCATTCAACTGACATACAATTGTGTAGTAATGAGCCATGATCTGTGTGGGCATGCCAATAAAACAGTCATGTCATGTGATGAGTGCTTTTGCCTTTTAAGTAAGACCTCTGCAGGGGTGGATGTCATCTCAATTATTACAGAGGAGCCTTTTTCAAAAACCATTAGCTCTAAGCTTCTGGTTAGTCTAGAAGTAACAAATTACGAAATCTAAATTGTTTTGAATTCCTATACTGGCAAGAGAGGATTGATTAAAAAGTCTTGAAAGTTCAAGAGAAGGACTTAATTGAAAGTTCACTGAGAAGGTATCAGCATTTGGTTTTTACATACCGTAATGAGGCTTCAGACCACAGTTATGTTATTCTTCATAGAAATTGGGTCAGTTCCCTTCCTCATTAAACTACAACACAAAAACTTCTCTGGAAAGTATGTATGTCCTCATTTATTTTAAACAGCATCAAAAGTAGATGAAATTACAACTGGAGCTTTTGTTTCAG